>VZSR01002420.1:387235-429776 GCA_013398615.1 Brachypodius melanocephalos | reverse complement strand
AAAAAAAAAAAAAAAAGGGCAATATAAGGTAAAACAAAACTACAGAATGGACGCTGTCTAGCAGATTATCTATCAGTCAAGTACACTTCAGCAGTAGTACCTTCTTTTGGTAATCTGAAAGCTTTAGAAGGAACGAGTTCATCTGTTAACCTGTGGTGAACTCAAGATTTTCATAGTAAGAGAAGAGGGTCTGGAAAGCATCTTGCATTTCAGAGCCCTGTAGCATACTGGAGACACGTAACAGCTGATCCCTGCACCAAATGCAAGCCATACTGCTGCCATTACAGAGAACATCACACAGCTGCAACCATGCACCACTTCTGAGAACTGCACCAAATGTCTCAGACTTCAGCATATTCATGAAAGAAGGTATTTGAGAAATACTAGAATATTTGGAAGAAATTACTTTTTTTTTTTTGTAAATACAGCAAACATGAATCACTCAATGAAATCTTTTTAACTTCTGAAACACGGTGTCTTCAAACAGCAGCACTGGTACTGCTAGTTTCATAACTCAGTTATATCCAGAGGCAGCAAATTGAGCAGGACCCCCAGCAAGAGAGAGGACATTGAGTTCAGACTCCACACACAACACTGCTCTAGCCAGAACAACACTGCTTCAAGTCAAACAACCACTCACATAGACAGCTATTCTGGGTATTTTCAGCAGGACATAACCATAAGAAGTCTAAATGCTGTCATTTTTTGGGAGACCAAGAAAAGCACCAACAACTTAACCTATTAGACCTTCCTTCTGTTTAAATGTTTAATTAAACATTTTATTAGAAAAACTATGTACTTATTTATGAATCATATTTTAAAAGTCCAAGAATACAGCTGTGTTGTGAATGCAAGCCAAGAATGGGGATCCTGGTTTTGTGTTTTCCTCATGTCAGCTTAACAGCTTAATTAGCTCTACTCACAATGTTAAATACTCTCAGAATGAGAATTAAGTCAGCCTTTTGTAACATTCAGAGCAGTAGAAGAGGTTTTTTCACTCAGTTAATTGAATTCTTTTTTCCAGTGTAGCAAAAGGACACCAAAATAATCACTGTGTTTACTAAACTAACTGTTACACTAAAGAGGTTAAAACAAATGCCATCAGGCACACTTGTTTGTTTTTAGAACTGGTTGTAGTCTGTTTCTTGCAATCACAAATGGGCCTAGTGAGAAAAAACAAGAGTCATAATGCACTGGTCCTAAAATCATGATTTCACACTACAGTAAAATCCATGTTTTCACAGTCCAAACTCACAAGTGCCTTGGGAAATATAAACCTCCAGCTTGCAGAAGAGAAATGAAAAAGACTGGGTCTTATCTTCCCAGTGAAAATTGCTCCACAGCCACCAGTGATAGCACTGACTTCTGCTAGACTTAGGCTTCTTATTGGAAGAAGTGCTTTAACAGAAATAGAAGACTATTTTAAAGAAAAAAAATCCCCATTCCTCCTCCAGCATGTCTTCAGCATAAAGTACATGAATCCTTGTCTCCAACTGGCTCAAAACAGTTTGATCACTCGTAAAACTCATTACCTTCACCTTGCTATGAACTAGAAGGTAGAAAATTACCTTATGCATTTCTTCTTATTGTCACATTATAAATGCCAAAGACTTACTTTTCTCCAGACCCTCCACCATCAGGTTAGGTTACCCTATTAAAAACCAAGGCAACTGGCCAGAAAATTAAGTCAAAAACTTCAGTACATCAAGACATCTGACATATAGGATCTGTGTGTTTTAATTCTCAGTTATGACTCGTACTTCTTCTTCCCAGATAGTGTTGGTTATATAAATGACATTATATAAATACTGAAAGAAAATGAAGAAACACACCTGGAATAACAATCAAATCCACGAAGCAAAAAGAAAAAGATCTTCTGCTGATCTGAAGGCAGTTAAATGCAATGTGTTTTACAGCCTAGGCTGTGAATAAAATCTAACACTAGGCTTCTTCCAGACTAACCCATGAACTCAATTGCCAACAACATCCCTTCAGGAGCCCACCATCAAACAGATCTTGCTGAGCCTCACCCCCACGTAGAGCTTTTCACTCCAGGAAAGATGCTTGGTGACAGGAGAGCTGGGATACTGCATGGAATTTAATACAACCTCATTAAAGGAATTTAAGCCAGTTTGGTGTCCTGAGACTGATCTGGCATTCTTGAAAGACACAAAGAAGGTTACAGCACAGCAAACCTCACATTTCTCCTCTCCTTTGCCAACACCATTGTGTGCCTCATCCAACCTCTTCCCATGGCCAAGCTCTCTCCTCTTAAACATTTTTGTAAGGAGTTGTGAAAACAAATTGATCTCGATCTGCCTTTTTTCTTTATCCTTTCCAGAGATGTGCTAACAGGACCTGTACCAAACACCAATCGTGCTAGCATTCCTCATGGGGTGTTTTCTCAAAAAGTCCCTCTAGGCAATGTTTTCCCTGCTGAAAGGGTTTATTTCTGTAACACATAAAAGTTAGTTTATGTAGCACATCATCTGTCTCACCCACATAAAACTGGATCACTACAGGGGATTTAAGAGTATGCAGATGAAGAGGTAATACTGCAGTCAACAAAAGATATCAAGAAAAGCAGAGAAGCTCACTCCAAGATACTGTTAGTGATTCTGCATTAGAAATTAAAGGTTTTATAATGAAGTGTACTGAGCAACAACTTCATGTTCAGAAAAAATATCAGGAGAAACACAATACATGCATTATTTGCTAAATACATTTTTAGCTTGCAAAAGCTCAACAGTTTCCATAATGGCTGGTAGACAGTGGAATAGGTATCACTTCCAAGTCCAGAGAGGACTGGGAAATCTGGCATCTAAACACTAGGCAGTTTATTGCAAATACTAACTTTAACAAGACTGACAGGCTGAAGTTTTTAATAATATCCTTTTTCCATACAAATACTAAACCTCTTCTTCAGATGTGGAGCATTATTTATTGCTCTTTAAGTGGGGAAAAGGAAAGGAAGGAAGTGGAAAAAAACTGCAAGTGTCTCTCATTCTGACTGGGCTCCAAAACATGTAAATAATTCTCTATTTCTTTCAAGAAGTTTCTCCTGAGATCCCCACTGTACTCTGGCAAATACACACATAGTGGCTTACTAAAGCATCAGCTCATATCCCTAAAAACACAGCCTTGTGTCTGTTTTCTATCACCTGCAGGACCAGATCATTACAGTCATGCTCAGTTCACATCAACCAGCTTCCAAAACACATACATGTGTCTATGAAAGTCCTTAGTACTCCTCAATTTCTTGTGGTTATTATTCAAGAGTAAAAGAGTGGAAACACTGCAATTACTCACTCAAAGCAGGAGCACTTTGTGGGTAGCTGCATTGACTTTTAATGGATTTCATTCTGCAGTCCAAGCAGTAAAAGAGAAGACTTCTTGTTAGCTCAATTTCTGTGCTGCAAGCCTGCTGGAAAGGATGTCCCTGCAGCATTAGAAGTTAATTTAGCTGCTTCTGTTACTACTCAACCCCTGGACTCCCTTGTGAGGCTGCCAACACAAATACCACCTGTGAAGGCCATTCTCATAAACTTGTTCCATGCAAAGGGATTTGAAATGTCTGGCTCAGCTCGTCAGGGAACACGTGGCAGCCCAAAAGCTCTAACAACCAACATACAGAGGAAGGTTTTTCTTGCCCACAGAGTCCATGTTAGACAGCACATCTTCACCACATTGCTGTGTTCAGTTTGTATAGGATTCATGTCATTTTCCATGTAAGAGCATTTATGCAGTCCAGCTGAATCAAGCTGAAATGAGTGAAATTGTATGAATACTGCAAAAATTATTGCTAGAATAAGTTCTTAGTTACTGCAGCAACAATGTTAAGTAAATGCCTTAGCAATATGCAAGGAAATAAGGAAAAAAAAAAAAGGATTTCCTTATTTTGGAACATTAACTGTGGCCTATGCAAGATAACAGAACCAACTGAACTTTTCCACACCTCAAATTTCCCTTAATAGCATATGCTAAACTAAAAGCTATCAACAGCAACTTTAGGTTACAAATTGAGCAAATGTTACCGAATTTCAAATGTCAGGCTCCAAAACAAAACATCCTCATCTATTCATTACCCCATGTTTGCCCTTAAATACGAGAGACTTAGCACACAGCCTCTGCTGCCCAAATCAATGGAGTGTGAAAAAAGATCAAATTTTACAATGGTTAAGGTTCCACATATGCTTGAAAGAAAAAGCATTAAGTTTATTTTAAAACGAACCTGGAGGCTGATTTTCACAGAACTTCATCCTATGGCCTCATTCTATGTGCTGTGTAGCAGTATTCACATTAGTTGCTTTACTGCTTCTATTAAGCAAGGAAATCTAAAGAGAAACATCTAGAGCAGACCACTACTGTCTCTCTGAATAAGACACAAGGCATTGCACACTGCACTGGAGTTCATAAAACCACTGACAGCATCAGGAATTTAGATCAATATCTTTCAGACAAGAGGTGGTAGTGAGAAGACAACCAGTAACAACTATCCAGCATAACATCAGGGATTTTTTTTAACCAGCCTGACACCATCCTAACTCCACACATTTATTTGGCAGCCAAAAGAAAAAAGAAAAAGACAGTATCTCCCCTTGCTTCGCTGTCCCAAACCCCGGCATGAGACAGAAACAGAGAGGAAAGGAGGGAGGGAGAGATGGTGTGAGCATAAAGGGAAATGGAGAAAGCTCAAGAGAGCTACGGACTGGGCAGCCCCACCACAATGGAAAAGCAGCCCTGTACCCTGTAGCAGCTTCCTACATTTGGAAGTCCTGCCCATCCATGAAATGCAGGGGAAGCACACTAAGGGCTAAACTTCAGCATTAGCAAGCTTTTACAAACAAGCCAGTTCCCTGGTCCCAGGAAGAGAAAGGTGGGGGCAGCCCTCTGAACATTTGGACTAAGCAGACACATTGGCAGCCAAAACTTGAAATTAAGCTGTTGGCCAGTTTACATCTTATTAGAGCACCTCTCTTTTCCAATCTAACAGCAGGTGTTGGCTGAGTCTAATTACACACACAGTTTATACAACACATGCTAGGATAACTCGGGAGCTTCAGCTCTGAATGCACACACATGGGTCAATGGTGCTGCACTTTCAGTCAGTGCCACACGGCATTCTTGCTTTGTTCCATTATAAAAATATTTACTGGAACTAATTTCCCAGTTTGGATTGATTAAAGATACAGAAGTCTGGGAACATGTATTTATTGTCCCCAAACAGCTTTGAAAGAGGACCTGAGGCAGTACTGACTGCCACACCACCAGGCAGATTCACATGGGATCATCTTTTCTTTACCATCCTGCATTTTGAGTTTGGTTTTAACAACAAAGTTCCCGTGGAACGCACAAGTTGAAACACCATAGAAGGTCCACATTTCCCACCTACAAAGCTGTCTCATTTCAGTGAATTTTGAAGTTCAGTCATTGGACCTGTTTCCTGAGCCCTAAAATGAGATAGACACCTTCCCACCTTGGCATGGCATCTAGGCCCAGTGTTATTTTTGTTTTGGGGCAGGTGGCTATCAAAATACATTAAAAAGGCTGATTAAGGAAAATACAGCCTTTTAGTTTAAACTGAAGATCTACTCAGGCAGCCAGCATGCTAGGGGCATAAGGAATAGGAAGGCAATCATTTAATCTGTTATTTTACAAGATGGCAAATGGGCTGAAGACACTGAACCATGTTAGGTATAAAGGACCATATAAGCTGCCCTTTATGAATGTTACAGGCACTGGGAAAGGAGGGGAACATAGTCATTTCACCAGTCAGTGTATTCAGAGGCAAAGGAAAACCCAGGGCAAGTGGGAGCCAGAGCTGGATCTGAAGAAAGAGAACAGCAGCAATGCAAGAAGGACAAAGACTGCACCTGAGAACTGTTTGATAACTCAGTCAAGTTCAGGGAGCATGAAAGTCTCCAAGCCCTTGGGAATGAAACATGCACAGATTTAAACAAATTGGTATAATAGTAGGATACAGCAGCTTGCAGATGTTGCCAGTACAGTCACAGCAATAACACAACTGCTACATGCAAATCTGACTAAAAGAGACACTGAATATCGCTTGCATTGCACTCAAACCTAAAAACCATCTTCATAGGGAAACTGAATTTTCCACTGCATATGCTGGGGAAAAGCATGGAGCAAGAAGTGCCTGATTTTGGCACAGACTTCATAACCTTGCACAGTGTTTAGTAACACTTCTGTAATTAATGTGGTAGTTTATGCACGAGGATAAATCTTTTTTATTCCTGTGAAAATCTGTAAGACTCCTACTGGGCCAAGCCCAAAGACTTCAAAGTTTTTAAAGGGACAAAACAAAGAACAACTACTGAAAATTCAAGTTCACATTTTTGATCTGAAAGAAGTAGAAAAGGGGATTAAAGTTGGAATTTGATCACCTCTAAGTTCAGTACCTCAGTGATGGATCTTGTTGCTATTTGTCTCAGGCTGAGAACAGAAATTCAGTCCTGTGAATTTGAGAAACGCTTCTCCAGCAACAGAATAATGGCACTAGAAGTACCCTGGTTTCAAATAAACTCAGTCTTATCACACTAATCTCTCACGTACAAAATTCCCATGGGTATCTACTGACCAAAGTATATTGCCTTTAAAAGCACTTATGTAAGTCACTAAAGTGAAAAAAAAAAGTGTCTCGGTAAATAAGTTGCCAAAACCTGCAGCAGTAAATTACTTTAGAACTTATAAAGGTAATAGAAATAACAGAACTTTCTACTCTGTGTAAAAGCTAAGACCTATTCTCTGATAACCCACCCTGTACTCCAGAGATTTCACTCCTTTAGTTGCAGAAGCCTGTTTATATTCATATAATTAAGGAGTCATTCACAGAACACCCACTAAAAGGGCCCAAAGCAGTTTTGGGCCTTTCCCTTCACCTTCCATTCCACTACATTCATGTGAGCCATTTAACGTGTACTTTCTGATGGATTTTTCGTGGAGGCTTTTTATTTAAATTCTACATTTACCACTATCCAATAGCAGAAAGTCTTCCTGGTAAACATCTGGCAAGCATCACTACTGATATCAAGAAAATCCTATTTAACTTCATCCAGTATATTAAATTTCTAGGGACATTCCTGAGAAACAATTCTCTATCAACTCCCCCACCTATTTCTTCTGACACCGGCATAATTTAATTTGATTAAATTCTCCCTTTAAAGTTTACAATAGGTTTGCACAGGCAAGAGTTCACTCTGCAGCACATGTCCCTCCCAAAACTGTTTCTACTTTCCTAGATTAATAACAAGTGTTTTGCCTAGAAATGGAAAGATTAAAAAATCATTATCAGTGGCCTGGACATCCTTGCTGTTTTCACATCAAGTCCCTGAATTGGCTTTGTGGCTTTTCAAGCAAGGCCCACAAAGCCAAGCATGGACTTGGTGCTCCACATCTTTCCCTCAGCAAGACTGAGGGTGCTGTTCTTAAAAATTAAAGCAAAATCTACTGAGAAGCTGTTTCACTTGCAGTGCTGCTCATCAGTATTCACACAGAAGCTGGTTCTTGTTGATTCCCAGAGACAAGGACCAGAGTGCATACTCTGATCTCCCTTGACTGAAAATGCTCTAGGCAGCAAGGAGAGATCACAGTTCTTGTGATGCACTTCTCAAGTGCATATACAATTGGGTTTTTGCCCTCCACACAGAAATGTTTCCTTTTTAACTTATAAAAACCACAACGCTCAATCTTTAATCATATTTAATTGTAATACTGAAGGATTTTCCCTGACAGGCTAAGCTACAAATTATGTAATTATCATAGTAATTTCTATTTACATTCATTAGAAGCCTGATTTTAATTTAAAAATGCAACTGCAGTTTATCAAGTTTCCTATTAATGCTATTAAATGGATTTATCAGTCAATGAAATTTTTACACAAATTGCCTTAAATGGGAAGCACTGAACCTGGCAAGACATACAAAGAGTAACAAAGAGAGGCTTCTACAAGTGTGTTAACCAAAAAGGGAAGGTCAAAGAAGGTGTGCCCACCCCAATAAACAACCCTGGTACACTGTTAACAACAGAGGACACGACTGAGGTACTCAACTTCTTGGCCTCAGTCTTCAGGGGCAACCTCTCTTCCCACACCTCTCCAGTGGAGGATGGGCACTGGGGGAGCAAAATCCCTTCCACTGTAAGCAGAGATCAGGTTCCTGGGCACCAAGGAACCTGAATACACAAGTCTGTGGGACCTGATGAGAGGCATCCCAGAGTGCTGAGGGAATTGGCTGATGTAGTTACCAAGACACTCTCCAAGGTATTGTAAAAGCCATGGTAGTCAGGTGAAGTCCCAGGTGATAGGAAAAAGGGAAACTTTGTACCCACCTTCAAACAGGGCAGAAAGCAGGACCTTGGGAACTTACCAGCCTGTCAGCCTCATCTCTGTGCTGGGGAATACCATGGAACAGATCCTCCTGGAAGCTGTGCCAAGGCACATGGAGGATGGGAGGGGATTTGAGACACCCAGCACGGCTTCACCAAGGGCAAGTCCTCCCTGACCAACCCTGTGGCCTTCTGTGATGGAGTGACTCCATCAGCGGGCAAGGGATGGTTACAGATGTCATTTATCTGGGCTTCTGTAAAGCCTTCAACATGGTTCCCCACAACATCCTTCTCTCTAAATTGGAGAGAAATGCATTTGATGGCCAGACTGTTAGGTGGACAGGGAACCTGCTAGATTGTCACATCCAGAGGGTGTGACTCAGAGTCCCAATGGACATCAGTGACAAGAGGTTGAAACTGGATGATCTTTAGGGTCCTTTCCAACCCAGATCATTCTACAATTCATTCCATGATTTTTCCAGAAAGTAATACTTCAAAATATATTCTGTTTGTACATCAGAGAACATCTTTCCCTTATAGACAAAACAGTGACCTGTACTTAAGACTGCAGTTGCCATTAACTCATTTTCAGTCAACGACCAATTCAAATTTCACATTAAAGATTGACACTCTTCCTCTTCAAGCTCCTGTCCCACCCCAGGGCCTAAGATACTGTGAGCCACTGAACATCTTCCAGCATTAATTAAGCTGAACAGTTAAGAGCTTATAAAGATCTTGAGGATAAAAACTGCATGGCAAACAGTTCAGCATGGGATATAAACTGAAACAGCAGATCCTTGTCAGCTTTCAGACATACACCGAAAGTGTTTCCTGAAGGCTAATTCATAGCTTTTCAAGATCTCTCTGCTGTACACCTCCAATTCAAGTCCATAAACCAAGCCGAGTCTCAACAACATTAAAGAGGTGCCTGAAACTCAAATGCTGTTTAGACTGGATGAGTTTGTCCATCCTTGCTCATTTACAACCTAGTATCAGTGATGTTCCATCAGTACAAGTTACCAAGCTTTGCTCCCACTTCCCCAGTAACATTGGGAGAGTGAGACAGCAAAACTGCAAAAAAGAGACAACGCTTCAAAATCTCCCTTCTGCTGCTCACAAAACCACAGAAAAAACACGACGCCTCATGAGCCAGCACTGACTTCCTCCTCCCAGCTTCAGTCAAGACCATGCCAACCCTGACACAACTGGAGAGGTTAAGCATAGGAGAGAAGAAAGGAAGAAATGAATTTTCATGGGCTGCATTTAAACAACAGCTGTACTGTGGAACAGGGAATGCTAAATTCTGATTCCTTTCAGCTGCCCACATTTCAAGCTTGGAGAACTGACCTTCAGATCTAGCATAATAATAGCTTTCTAAAGCACAAAATAGTAAAAAGAATTAAGAAAGCAAAACCCATTATCACTTCCATGGAGTAGAGATAACACAGATTTACAAGAAATCAGATTTTTTTCCTTCAAATGGCTTGCTCACTTATTTGTTAGATTTTTTTTTTTTTGTCCTGTGGAATTAACTAGATTATTGCTATCCAAACACACATCTTCAGTAAACAGAAATGCCATCTTTGCCAGATCATAAGAGATATTTCAGGGATACCAGAGCAAAAAACAGATGCTAATTTATTGATAAAACATTACAAGGGGAAGATTCATGTGTGTGATGATAATAAAGAATCAATGACAATTCGCTGACCTTGACTGTAACAGCTGTGCACGGCTTTTTCTTCTGTTGTTCTCAGTAGCTCTGTGTGCCTGTAGGCACAGGTTGGCAGAGGCAATTCCCCACACTCACACTGATAGTTAATGACTTTTAAATTTCATAGCCTTGACACCAAGGAGATGTACACACACCAACTAAAGCGTATGCGGTACCCATCTCTGTTACTAGCAGGAAATGAGCCTGCTCCAGGAATTCCAAAGCGTCTACTGATGGTTTAGACACAAAATGTTCCTGCTTCTCTATACTCCCATTATACACAGTCACTTGGAGAATAAAGTCTGACAGATCATAACATTTTTATGAAATTTGGTTCCATTCTCATCTCTCCCACTTTCAAAAACACAAGCACCATGGCATAATATCTGTTACAGACTGAACTGAAGCCAAACCCAAATGTTAAGCAGACTGGTGCTCAGGACACCTGCTGAATTTGCACCAGAAACTGGATTCTGCTTTTCTCTAATTCACATTAACATGAATATAAGCTATGAACATAAGCTCAGTGGCTTGTCTTGTCTCCTCAAATAGTTCTTCCACCTTGTATAAATATATATATTTACACATACACACAAGGTGTGCAATTAGAATATTCCTCAGTACAAGTAATCACTGCTCTCTGCCTCCTTCCAAACACAACCAACCAGCAAGCAAAATAAAAACTACAATCTGATTTGAAGCAAAACCTCATTAACTTTCTTTCATTATATTATTGTCTAAAAGAATTACTGTACATCTGTAAATTGTACAGACTGTACAATCCAGCAGTAAACAAAGAGGTATTTATCCTAAATACAGATCCAATATAAAAAAATATGCTTGCCATTTCCTAATATCCCTACGCACTGAAAATTTATGTTATTAGTGGAGTTCTTCGCTTTAGCTCTCCACAGCAAGAACAACAGGGTTCCTAGAAGGTCATAGTGATTTTCTTGTCACAGTTAATGCAACAAACCCTTCAATGTAATGGGAAAAAAATAGTTCTGTATATGGCACTGAACCTGGGACATATTTCAGGTGCTGACACTTGTGCAGTTTGCTTCGGAAACATTTCAAAAGGTACACCAAGGTGAGCTATTGACTGATCCTAATTTGGACAGGCCCATTAATTTTCCAAACACATTGGCATATTTTAAGTTACACTTCTCTCATATTTTAAGTTACAGCTTTTTCCCACCCTACTTTGTATTTCTTTATGAACTTGCTTGAGACTAAAGTGGAAAATTCAAATAAGGTTTTAGTTATTTCACAAGCTGCTACCTAACCTATCACAAGTATCAGATCAGAATCACCACCTCCATCCACAACAAAAGGGAAGCAGCAAAGTCAACAGGATATTCTGAAGCCATCCCACAGGTCAGTAGCAGAGAAACAAGAAGATAATTTGGACTCTGGGCTGTAGAAAGCTCCATGAAACAGAGCATTGTGCCACCTCTTAAAAAGCCATGAAGTCTTTGCATGCAAACATCCTGACAGATATCAAGCACTAGGAAGCAGAGTTACATTCTGGAAACCCAGGATCTGACCCACAAACATTTTATTTTGATGGCTGCTTTTTACAGTCTTGATTAAAAAATATATATAGTAGAAGACATGCTGTATTTCCCAGAAATTATTAACTATTTCATATTCAAAGCAGTCATCGTAACATGTAATTTGTGTAAAGATACAGTGTGCTATTTGATTAACCTATACTATCTGAGATAATTTTATGGGAAAACAGCTACCAAGGCTATGAAACAGGTATTTAGGAATTCTCACACACTTTGGAAACCATTTCCTCAAGACTGAACATTTTTCTTAACATGTGCACTATAATGCAAACTGTAAAGCTCGGCCAGTTGTCATGACCTGTTCCATACAGGAAGCTGGATTAGATGGGTTTTACATATTTGAGAACTCCCTGTGAAATTCCATACAAAAGGTATACCATGAGAAATTTAGCAGCCATAAAAAATATGGCTGTGATGATAATATTTTACTACCTGCACAGAAGTAACTCACAGATGTCAAAGCTTTTTTCTACAGTCACAAACATCTGGAAAATCATTAATACATGAGACTTTCATACCCCTGTAGGTGCTAGCAGGAGATCCTTACTATCAAAGAGGCTCAGGCTGCCCTGACCCAAGAGGCAGCACTATTTAACTCTACTCCTATGGCACCCTGGGGATAGGCAGCCCTGAAGCACGCTGGCGAAAAAGCTAAATAAATAGGAAAAGAGATGAGGGTTAAGGAGCAGTAAATCACCACAACAGAACCAGGCAGGCAGACAGCAGTCCGTTCCATATTACAGGTGGCAATGTATTCAGGCGAGGGTCTTATGTGGGAAGACACAAAGCAGGGATACTCTGCATAGTAGCAGGGGAAAAAAAAAAAAAAAACCAACCCAAAACAAGCAGTATCTTTTCAAATACAGTGTATTCATCTTGCCTCAGCCAAGTCCATCTGACTGATGATTTTTGCTACTTGAACTTCCTGTATACTTCTCTCCTTTTAAAATGCAGAAATGAGAAAACCTGACCTGGGAAAGGAAGTTTTAGAAATTAGTCTGATGGGGAAACCACATTAACTGCCAGGGCCTGACTCAGTGTAATCAAAATCCCAAATCCAACAGTGAGTCAGTGACAGAGATAGAGAAGTTCAGTGCTTTACACTGCAAACAATTTTGCTTGCATTAACTTACTTTTCTCCCTGACCTCCCATCCCTTCTCCTCCTTTCACTTACCAAGGGCTTGGTTTCATCTTCGTCTTTGAAATAGTAGAGCTGGTCCCCCTTGAGGACAAACCAGCGCGTGTGCCAGGTCTTGACAAAGCCCCCCTGCTTCCGCAGCCACCCACACTTGATGGCAACGTGCCGCCCTTGGCTCAGGGCAGGAGTCTCTGAAGAGCCATTGTGTTCTTCCATACTGGGAATAGGCAACTCTCCTGCTGGGCAAACAAGAGGAAAAGGTAAAATAATTAGATTATCATCCAGGCAGTGACTCGCTCTTTTCAACACAGCTGGAAAAGAAACATGCCTCAGCTACAGAAGTGTGTTAGAAAAGCATTTGCCATCTGCCTGCTTGTTCTCATACCAGCACCCCATCACCTGAGAGAATCACTACTCACCTATAAAATACTAAAACAACAATGAACTGCTAAAAAGCGGGCAAGAGGCAAAAGTTTTGTTCAACTGCTGTGCAAGACAATTTGAGCAGCACTGAAGAAGACACCAGCTGTTTCTGGAGGTGAGTTCTGCTGGGTTACAGGCAGTAACAAGGAATGAACTTAGAGTACTTCCTCAGACTGAGGGAAGCAGCTGACAACTCCAAGTCCCCGTTTAAAATTCCTTGGCAGGCTTGGGGCTTTCAGGGAATGTTTAAAAAAGCCTCTGCTTCCCCAAAGCTTAATTTTATCCCACCAGACAAGCAGGGGGTTTTTTGCTACTGTTGTTGCTCATTTTACTGAAGTCCATGTAAAGGAATGGGAACAGCAAATGCAAGAATAGTTGAACATCACCTCATACAAGCAACCCCTGACTGAAGTGAGTGTGTGCCCAGACACTCGTTACAACCATTTGCCAAATCATGAAGAATTTTGGCCCACCTTAAGGCACAAGAACTGTGTCAAAACTACAGCTGAATTGTGGAACTAAACTTGACAAAGTTTCATGTGGCATTTTGGCCTCATTAAAACTATACCTTTTAACCATTTCTAGTTAGTCATGACTCTTCCTGATGGTTTTTGTACATATAATCATGTAGTAACATGATTAACCTTCATGGTGAAAAGGCTTTTCCTGACCCCCTATTAAGTCTAGAGCACAAACAGAGGATTTTGAGTTGCAAGTTCCGATATTTTCAGTTAAAATACAAATCAAACCGAAACCTACGTGTGCCAATGAGTTTATACCTAAACAGAATAAAATGTGACTACAAACACAGCAGGGTGCAAAATCAATGGTAAAATTTCACTGTCTGTAAGTGTTTGAAGAACAACATGTTTCTCTTCTTTCCAGACTACCACTGGCAATGTCTTCCCTTCTCAGGAGCTTGCACAGCTCTCAGGGCCAGGAAAAGCTGGCTTCTTAGGCAGTTTTTTGTTTTCAAACATCAGGTTGGGAAAAGAATGAAATATTCTTGACACTGCAGGCAGCAGACATCTCTGACTAAGAATATCTAGGCTGAAGCTTCATGTTCTCATTTCAGCAGAGTGGGTTAGCGAGTCCAAGCCTGACACTCCTGCTCTGGGTCCCCTCCACAGCAACAATACCTTCACTGAACACAAGGAATGGGCATCAGCATTGCAAAGGGATGTACTCAGCTTCTAAGGCAGACTAGAAATGCAGATAACACACTCATTTGACAGACGAGGCCATCCCTCTGACAATTAACAGATAGTGTTACATCACCATAAAATAAATCACAAGACAAGAAGGAATCAATAGATTCCACTCAGAAGTGGGTTTCTGCCCTTTTTTCCTTTGGCTCCTTTCTTCCTACTGCTCACACAGCCCCTCTGGAACAACTTCTCCAGCTGCCACTTCTGTTGTCTGTTTACAGCTTTATATATATACGTGTACATATATATATCCACACAAGGTCTGTTTTCACATCCCCACTCTGGGCTGGATCCTGGAATCTGCTTGCCATGATTACAGCTCCTCACTGCCCTGGGACACTGAGGTTAACAGGCCTCAACACAAGCACAGAGGTTCCAGCAAAGTACAAATTGCAGGATCAAAACTTAAAACCACCTGGTATTCTTCGCAGAGAAAGGAAATCTTTCTCCTGTCTCTTTAGGGTTCACCTAGAGTGACCCACAACACCTGTACTGTGAGATTCACTTGAGCCAAGTGTCACCACAAAACATACAAACAAATGCCTGGCTCTCTGCAGAGCAGATAAAGATTTTGTGTGTGTGCCTGTGGTTACAATTGCGAGAACAAGAAGGAACCAGCTGACAAGTCCTCAGACCACACTGCCCTCTCTGCAAAGGGAAATGCCCCCAACTCATGAACTGGCCTTTTCTGAATATGAGCAGCAATCTCTTGGATGCTGCTGGGTTTTGGCTGGACCAAAGTAGATAGCAAGAAGCAGCCCTCCAACTCACACCTTTAGAAGGTGAATTGGCAAATATTTTATGGAAAGCATTGTAAACAGCAAGCAAATTACTGCAACTGAAAAAGGAACAAAATCATTACCCACAGGCTACCCTGTGCTCCTCTAAGCTGATCAGCTCATCTCTGCTGCCTAGGCAAACCTCAAGGCAGGGACAAAGGAGCATTTTAAATACAGAATTTACGTGTATCACTGCAGTGCTAAAGACATTAGGTCCCTATTACCTTTGAATCATAAACAAGAATCTAAATACCAAAGTCAAAAACAATTAGCTACTTGGATGAAAGACTATTTTTTATTTTCTTTCACAAAGTCACATGCCAGTGGTGCTGACACTAGTGTACAAAGTAAGTATATGGATTTTTACCTAGCCAAGGAAAATGTTAAGACATCTCCATCTCTTTGGTCTGTTTCTGCAATACTAAAACAAATGAGGTGTAGGTGAGACAATAGGTCTACTGCTCCCAAGTCCTCACAGGACAGCGTAAGATCTCCTTTAAAGCAGTAGTATGTACTTAGACATGCTTTGTGAAAAAAAAAAAAAAAATATATATATATATATATATATATAAAAGCTGTATTATTTCATTCATTAGTGATTTAATTCTCTTCAGCAGTTAAAAATTCAGCCATCTAACTTGTTTGCATTTAGTCCTGAGATTAAGTTTATTTGTTGTTTTTCATATATCCTTCCCTTCCAATGTCTGCCTACTACAAACCAGACTTGGAATCAGAAATTCCAGCAGCTGGCTCACTTTCACTACTTGTTTTTACAGCTGTTTCAACAGTAAGATCATAAAAATAAATTGCAGAAATATCAGGGTGCTGGCACTCATGCAGAGAACAGTGAGGTGCAAACAGTATGTAAACAACACATGACAAAGTGTAGAATTACATCAACATACTCCAACTCCTCTCGCTCTCATTAGAAGAGGCAGAAAGCCATGCATTTTCAGCACTAAATGAGAATATTTCTCAAACTCATCTTCTCAACAGGAAACGCAACTTGTAGTTGCTGCCAGAGTCAACTTTACCGACTTGGCCAGCCTCCAGTTTAGGTAATGACCAGAACTGAATAAATTCTATACAATATATTCATTTGGGGCTGGCTGTGGGCTCACACTCCTGGGCTTGTCTGGACATCGGGAGTGCAAAGCAAACAAAATGAGAAATGTTCCCTGACACATTGGCTTCGCATCAACCTCTCCTGGTCCATGGAGACCATCACCATCTACTACTGCTGGCCTCAATCCAATGTTTTTCTGTTCCCCTAAAGCCACTTGCCTCTCTCACTGGTCTGTCTAGAAGGCAACTAACTGCGCGTATGTTCTTCTTGCCAATGTGGAAGGTCTGCGCCGGCCACAGGCATAGAAAGCAGGGAAGTGTTTCTCCTCAGCTACCACTCACTCAATACTTCAATTATGGAGTTGGGCATCTCCCCCAGATCCCAGCATTTTGCCAGGAAATAGTCAGAGAAACTCATTAAAGCACACCAAATCCAGTTACAAGAATAGTCAGAGGAGTGCACAAAGATGATCTGTTTGGCAAGAAACATCGGTGGTTTGCAGTCAATGTTTTTCTTCTCACTGAGATTTCTCATGGCCAAGATAGCACATTTCAAGCATGCAAAACATAGGCAGAGCTCACTTCCAATAACTCTTAATTTCTGCCACTGCCCAAATGCTGTTCTTTGCAGCCCAATGTCAGCCCAGCACAAAATGGATAAATGTGGGAAGCTGCCAGAGTGCCTGCCCCAGATCCATACTCTTTCACCCTGTCTCAGCACACACAACACTGCACTGACATGACTCCTCTACATCAGACACACGGACAAGTAGCCAGTAAGAGGCTGCAATTTTGCAGGAACAATTGGCTTGGTTATTAATGAACATATCTGCCAAATACATATACACATGTAAATTCATAAAAGTCTTTGTGCCGCAACGGTGCTATGTAAAATTAGATTAATACTTCAACACTTACACCACCTCTTTCCAAGTGATGTCCCGTTTTGAGTTCCCTTCTCCTTACTCACAGTAAGCTATACAGAGCATAAGTGCCTGAGTTTATTGGTACCTTTCAGGTACAGAGTTGCTGTATCTGACCAGTGAGTTTCCTTTCAACTTATTTTTGATTTCATCTTGCTAAGTAGCAACTTCTTAAAATCATTTAGTATGTGAAAACAATATCAGCATTCATCTTGCTCATAAGACATCTCATCTCTGCTGCAAGAGAGGCAATGAGCTTGTAAGCAACTGTTGCTTGAAATAGAAGACTGGACTATTTCCGGCCATCAGGGTACTTCCAACCAGATGCTACTCATCTTTTGTGTCAATAGGATATGGCATGTGGAAGAAAAGACACGTCAAAGAGGTAAAAACATACTTAATAAGAGAGCTAACTTTCTGTTTGTGCTTAGCACTTTCACATTGCACGGAGCACGTCTTGCTTTCTGTCACTGCAAGGAGAAATTTTACAGCAGTCCTGCCTTGGTCTTTTCCAAAACCTGCCGCAGTGCATTTGCCAGTAGCTTTCCTCCACAATCTTTCAGAACAGACATTATACATTTATCCAAAAGGTTTTCCAAGACATCTGAGAAATCTCTTGTACTACTGGCAGTAACGTTCCTAGGCACAGATCATCTGGCTGCTCTGCATTCCACACACTTATTTTTTTCCTAACAGGGACAGCCTGAATATATTTTGCTTGAAAGAATTTTAATTCCAAGGCCTAAATAATTACTCCTTAGGCAATAAAAAACTGTGAGACATGTTATCAGCAGTCAAACTGCAGCAGGTGACATTCACTGGCTGGTGAAGCTGAGGGAAAAATATCCATAACTTTTCAATACATTTTGGGATCAGTTCAAAAACCAAGACCCAATAATTTTGCCAGAAAATTGAGGCCTTGTTTAAATACAACTCTTTAGTACCTGATTTGCATTTTCATGCCAGAATCTTCTAACACATACTCTTAGACCAGCCACACTTTTACAAGCCTATTGTTTTCTTACAGGAATTCAAACACAGCTATAAACAATCCAAATAAAACAGAACTTGAGGATTTATAAAGAACATAGGAAGACATTCAACTTCTTGTGAATTACAACAGGAATCAGTTAACAAATTCAGTCAGGCACTTTTGAAAACATCCACTTCTGCATGTGTGTATTTATTTTCTGTGATAATGACTGCTGTTAGTAAACATGTGCATAGTTTTGTAAAAGCAAAGCAATTGCAGCCTTTCTGTTACTGCAGCATCACACTGTCAGATCAACATTGGGAGTAATTTTCACCGCTTCAACTTTTGCTGCCCTTGCCATTCAGTTCTATTCTGTGTAAATCCACACAGGAGCTTTCTCCTTTCTTGTCCTCCCACCACTGCTGTGGAAGCAGGAGCCATAATAAAATTGCAAAGCTAAGAGCAGTTTGATCACAGATTCTCTTCTAAAATCTAGAAAGGACCCTTGGTTCTCACCATCACTTCCTAATCCCACTAACTTTTTTGGGTGGAGATGGATTCCAGCTGTAGAAGACTGGTGTAAATGACACACAATTTGCACACAATCTGTCTAGGAATCATTTCCCAAGTACAGATAATACTGATTTAGGAGTGGCTGTGAAATGTCACGGCACAAGAGAGGGTTTTGAAGAACTTCAGAAACAACTTCCAAGGATAACACTATCTCTGTTATGCTTTTGCACGTTACCCATCATGTACATATTCCCTCAGCCTTTTCCTCACATGGCACCACACAGTTGCAAGACAAGGCCGCTGCTACCAAAGCAATTGGAAAAGTGAAGGTGGCCCTGTTCATTGCAGAGGGGTTGGACTAGGTGACCTTTAAAAGGTCAACATCCCTCCCAACTCAAAATTATTCTGTGACTAGAATGCAGTGGTCCTTAACCTTCCAGGTTTCTGCCCAGACTCCCATTCCAAGTACCTCATTCTGCACACAGCAGAAGGTAAACTAGAGGTAAACTGCATACAGCAGAAGATCAGCTGTAACTATCTGGAGAAGCTTAAATTACAGACAAGAGCCTCTGATAGCTGAAAGGGTCAAGTGATGCAAGATGGACAAAAAAAAATGCAAAGCAGCTGACAAGTCTCAGGAGCTGAAATACTGAGCAGTGAAAAGGTCAGGGAGCAAGACAAAAGGAGCATCTGGAACAGCTGAAAGACATTTCAAGTCCCAGATGTTTCTTCCAACCAAAGGGTAATGCTGCCTCTGAATATCTGTCACTGGAAATACATAAACCCTGTTTACAGCTTCATACTTACATGTAGAAAGTGGTCGTAAGGACAGCTTAAAAGTAACTTAATTCCCATCCTTGTGAGTGGTGAATACTTCAGCACACACTGGCTTCGCTTAGAAAAGAATTGATTAAGAACTGTGCCCAAGCATGATCTCAACAGATGATCTCTCAAAGTATAAAAATAATCTCTAGCACTGCTCTTTGTTCTCAAGGAGTGGTGGCAAAAGACATCTGTGTACAGATGTCAGCAGCCCTCTGACATTGAATCACTGAGAATGAAACAACGCTGAATGTTTTTTTAGGAAATCCAACTCAACAGGACCTTCCATGTTGTCCAATTCACACCAGTTCAGGCTTTGCACATTCCTTTGACCAAGAGAATTAAGATGCTACAAGTGACATTCACTAAATATGCTGCCAGGTAGCAAAAATACATTCTAGTTTGTCTCCGGCAGCAAAAGCCTCCTCCCAAATCAGCTGCAGTACTCGCAAATCAAAGGAGCTCACAGGTTCTGCAGAAAGTTTGTAGTTGCTGGAGAGTGGGAGGAAGAAAGACAAGGATTTGCTGCCTGCATCACCCTTCAAACTCTTCTCTTGGTCAGAGCAAATGTAGTCCCAGCAAAGTCCCAACTTCAGCACAAAGATTAACACAGCAAGTACTGGCTGGCAAAGTCTCTCTGGATATTCAGATGTTCAGAGCCTTATCTCTGGTGCCTCCGTAGAAGCCTCAGGGGAAACAAAGGAAGGTTCAACCCACCGCAACTCAGCTCACCATTACCTTTTAAGACTTACATCAGTCCACATTTGACAACAGAAATCCATGGACTTATCTTGAACTTATTTGCTGTGAACATTTCATGCAAAATTACTTCCTCTTCTTTGTTATGCACAATGTAATGTTTATCCCTTTAAGTACAAAGAAGTTCAAGTAACTGCAGCACTTGGTGATCTGCTGAGAGATGCCTCTGAAGCAAATCTCTCCCCCTTCCATGTGTTCCCCAGAAGGATCATGGCATCACAGATGTGCATGTGGGAGCATCCTGCCGCCGTGTACCAGAGGAATTGACAGAGCTCCAGCCCGTGCCAGCACTGAAATCCAGCATTCATGCCCATTTCCCAGCTCTCCTGTATGCATCCAGAGGAGTACACGGCTAATAATCAGGGAGGCACATACTGTACACAGGTAGTGAGCACCCACCCAGCCTCACACAGTACCTTGGCACTGTCCCAACTCAAATAAACACGGGCAAGTCAGAACCAAAGGCTCAAACTTGGCAACCTCAGAGGTGCATCTGCTTCCATTCCTACTAAACTTAGTACCAGAGCCAAGATTTGGGTCCTCTCTACGTACCGACCCCAGCAGGACCTAAACTTTAAATAGACCTACTTTTAAACAGGAATCAGTATAGTTTTAATGGTGTTCAGAAATGTTTTATGTAAATGGTAATTGCCTCTGTCACTTAAAAACATTAACCATACTGACATAAATTTCCATGCTAGAATACTGGAGACAATATAGTCAAATTTTTTAAAAGCAGATGTGTGTCTTTCCACTGAAAAAGCCAACTCTAAATAAGCTCCATTACTTTGTAGTTGACATTTCCATCTTCTGCCCAGGAAAAGCATTAATTCATACTTAAAGAACTGTAGAATTGTAACATTTCGCTTTGGAAAAAAAGTTTACATCAGAAAAATAGAGTCCACAGTCCTTCCCAAGTATTTCAGAAAGCAGCACTGTGTATGTCATGCCACCTAAATTGTTTTAGTAAATGAAAAATTACCATGTATTAGCAAACAAAAAAATAACACCATTGTGGCATTGCCCTTTCCAGTAAAGCTCTAAGCAAAGTGAATGCTGTCCCTGAATTCCTCAATCAGCACCAACACCAGCCTTTGACTCTAAAATGAATTCATGTGGGGGGATGGAATAAATTCATGGGGTCCTTATCCTTTAAAAGGTCAATCTGTGCATGGATGCTAACACCTACTTTTCCAGCTTAATGGTACTGAAGGAACCATTAAAAGCAAAGCCAACTCTTATGCTGCATCCACAGCCTTCACACTCCACCACCATAACCCCCAGTTAAAAGGTGAACATGCCTTCCCCTAAAAGCATTTTATGTTCATGTGTCATGGTCACTACTGTGCTATGTGAGCTAAAAGAGAAGCAGAACTAAAGTCAGGAACACTTCAGCAAGTAACTGGTTACTTTCAGTGACCTGAAAGCCAACTAAAAACATGTAAGCATCTTTTACTGACATTGCTGCACCCAAAATGAAAAAAGGGAAAAACAAGTTAAGTTATTCACCTGAAAGGATTCCAAAGCAGCAAACATGTATATGTTACTTAGCTACATAAAACTTAGGGAAAACATTTTGTTTGGGGTTTTTTTTAAAGAAAGCACCAACAAGTAGCAAACAACATTGGACACGCTACAGGTTTTAGGCAGACTACAAAAAAAGAGTGACATTAACTAGGACTAACACTTCAGAAAAACAGATGCAAAACAAAGAAGAAAAATAATCCAAAGATGGTCGGTCCTGGATCTGTAGCCACTTTGAGACTTTGCTGAGCATGTTCATGTTTACAGAGTTCAATTTATTCAATTTATCTAATTTAAGAGAGGCAAGATATCCTGCGAACATGCATTTCTCCTGCTATGGATGACAGAGATCATTAACAGCATAAAATAGCATCAAGAACAAACCAGCAAAATCTACCTTTTCTTATTAAATCCCTTCACAGTACAGAGAGTCTGTACAGTGAAAGTACAGACATACAGTTTTATGTAAGTCACTATCTGCACAGGAGAACATCAGCATGCCCAAGGGAAAGGAGGTTATCACCTCCAGTCAGACAGGCCTTACTATTTCACATTACTGTAGTCAAAACAGCAGAAAAGCCTTGCCACCCATACTCCAAAAATGCCCCATCTCTCTCCATATGACCATCATGGCTTTGCACTGTTGCTTTCTTGATTTTTTCTTCTTTATTTTCACAAAGAAGAAAAGCACACCTTTTTTGCCTTCCTTGTAACCTTCAGGTTATCTATGACCTGCACCAACACCATCCTGCATTTCAAAAGCAACATGTTTTGTCAGTGCAGGAAACCAAATGAAGTTTAAATCAGTGTCTCACAAACTCAAGCAGATCCTTATTTGCCAAAGCACAGATTGTTTGAGGATTTCTTTTTGCAGAGTAAGGTGCATTCAGGAAAGTATGAATTACATGAATTGACTGCTAAAACAATCAGCACCACGGGTTATTCCATTTGCAAAGCCAGTTCAGAACAGATGGGGGAAAGCTACGACTGTGACTTTTATTATTTTACTACTACCAGTCATGGACAAGCTTTCCCAAGGAATCATACTCACAACTAATCTCTAGAACAGACATTGCAGAACATCCAGTGTAAGGCATTTCAATTAATCCAGCCTCCTAGTAACTTCATACTCCCTTTTTCTCTGTATCTGCAACTCTAACTACACACCCTTACTTTTTCATTTGCTCTTGGTCAGATAAAGATGTAAAAGTTAACTCTGCTCTTCTAAGTTACCTTCTAAGAAGGTAAAATCTCTAGGTATCAACCCCATAGAAAGCAATTTTTAAATGGAGCTGTCTGGTTTATCAGCTTGATCCATCATTCACCCAAATTTAGGAACCAAGTTTAATTAGAACAGATGCAGATGGAGAACGATTTTTCAGATTCTCTTCCAACAGACACAGTGGTTCTCAAGACAATATTTCAACCTTTACAAATGGAAAAAGATAATGAACTTTTAACAAAGCAGATTAGCCAGCACAAATAGACAACATTGTAGCAACATTTGGGTTTTCTAGAAAACACAAAGAACTTCATGCTTTGGGAGTTTTTAGAATAGATGCCCTGATTATTGTCTTGTGACCTGACTTCTCTTCTTATATTAGCTCTGGCAAAGCTTTTCTAATTCTTCACTTTTTTGTTTTCAGTTATTCCTAAGGCCTTTGTTTTTAACAAGACATAATACCGCTGGTGCCGCTTCAGAGCTGTTAAGTGTAAACAGCAAGACTCATCAAAAACATTTATTTGACCTTGCATTTCCTAACAAAACAGTCAAATGCCCTGGAAGTTTCAAATAAATAAAAAAATCACTTTATACATACAATTTTCAAGTTGACACAGAGAAAAACAATCCAGCACAGATAACAGATGTCAGACATTGTTTGTGGAAGGCATTCAACTTCACAGCAATAGGCTAGTAAAGGAATCTGGGCAAAACACATACAAAACACACCAATGCCTACAAGCACCAATACACTTTGCCTCTTAGGATGATGAAACTGCCTGTTTGTTTCAGCAAAACAATCAGGAAAATTGCTAATGCAGTTGTTATTTGTGCCTAGGCACTGTAATAGAGCAGCATCACCCACCTACCTTGTGCACCAAGGCCTGCTGAAGAGTCTAAGTATCAGCTACTGAGATATCAAACATCACCAGAGTGTCCTTTGCCAGGATCTGGGAGAAAGCTCCAGGAGCAGCAAGCTCATTCAGAACAAGAGATCCCCACAGAGATTCCTGCAGCAGGAGCAGGGTAGCAGCAGCTCTGCGCTACACCAAGAGCTATGTGGAACCACAGCTGACCCAATGGCTTCGTCGTGGGCTCCCTGCAGCCCTCCAGGCTCAGCCCACAGCAAAGAGATACAGACCAAAACCTACAAATAAATAAAAGCAGCTAGAACTTGGGCATCTTTGCACAGACAGAGGAACAACTCTCAATGTGATGCTTTCGCTCACACAGTGCTCGCAGTTATACTTCATCACGAACCAAAACATGTTTCCGGCATTCCAGCTCTCTGCTAAATTGGATGCAGATGACAAAGGTTTTTTTCCAAACACATGGAAGACAATGCAGCTGAAATCTCAGCTAGGTCTTGAAAGATTCTGTACATAAGGCATTAAGCTTTCTACAACGCACAAGGAATCTAGACAGTAACTATTATGATTTCATTTCAGAGTGTGATTTAAGATGATATTATGAGACAGAAATGTTAAAAGAAACTAATAAAAGGCTTTCATGTACTCTCAAATAAAGTCAGATGTTCATATGCCATGTATCTGGACAACCTCTGCTCTCAATGGAAGCCTGATCTCCACTTCAAAGGGAGGAAATTAGACGAAGGGGGAAAGAATGTACACCTCTCAGTACTGGAAGTCCCAGGAAACCCAAGACCAAAGGACTAAATCCATCACTTTCCAAACAGCCCCAAGACAGACAAGCCTACAAGATGTTTAACCAAGAGAGAAATCGAAAGCACAAGCATTTGCAGTCCTCTCTCAGCCACCAGTACATAAACTGCTCATTTTATTTTTTGAATAGCTACAGCATAGCAAAAACCATTTCTGTACATCCACTGTTAATGCAACTTCTGCTTATTGCTGTGAAAAGAAGCCATTCCCTCCACCAAGTGTAAGTGCCTTTCTTCTTTTAATTGGTGTTGCAGGCAGGATGTTTAGTCTGTCCTCAAATATTAACATAACAGTGACTGAATCCAAAACAGTAAAAGCAGAGTTAAGTCCCAGCTTCCCAGGGGTTCCCCCCCACCCAAATCTGAAAGTATTTCTACACATTAGAAGTTATTTAATGGTGAACCAGTTCTTCTTCTGGAGCTCCATCCTTTGGTACACAGCTTGACAGTAGTTTTATCTGTAAGCTCTGCAGGAAGTAGTTTTGACACTTGGAAGCAGAAGTAAATTTTTCATGAGATACCTTGCTGTAGTACTTGCTGATTACTCAGAATTTTGTCTACCCATGCTATGAGTTGGTGCTTTAGTCCTTACACAGAATATATTTGAAACTTCTCCAAAGGAGCAGTTATTTCTGCCTTCAGTGACACAAAAACCTTGTGAATGAATAGCCTAAACGTTCAGCCATTACCACTTGCATTTTCAAGGACACATTCACTCTGATGTTTGAAGAGTGTCAAATATTTATCAGACATATATACACTTCACTGGGAGAATTCACATGACCAAAACACATTATTAATATGGCTAATATTACTGATTTTGCCATACAAATAATCCTGTTCACATTGAGACAGATTTCAGTCAGCTAATGAAGAAGTTGCATAAGTTTATTTCCAAAATCCTTAAAAACTTATCTGTGCATTGCTAATTCTTCCTCCTCAACTCCAATGACAAGACAGATATGACTAAATTCATCTGGAACCTTCAGGAAAACTCACTGAAAAATACAGTCAGGTTTAAAGCTAAGTGCAAGACATAGAGAGCTAAATCACCAGAACTACTTCTACTTAATTTCCATCACTATTAGATCTCTGTAGAGAGCGCACCAAAGTTATCCCTAGGCTTGACATTAATCAATGTTTTCTTCTGGCAGAGTGGGAAAATATCCAGTAAGTAGTTTTAATTTTTAAAAAAGACATCTTTTACTCACTAAGCAAATAATTGAAAAATTACACTTGCAATAATTCACATTGTTATTTAACACTTGTTGAACAACCTATAAGGCTTGAATAGCTTCTTTTTAAAACCTGTTTTTAATAGTTTTGTAGAGTGTTTTGGTAGGTTTGTTTTGGGAGGATTTTTTTTAGTTATTCCAAAGCCAATGTGAAAAACTAGTATGAATGGAAACGAGGCCTAGGTTCATTTTCTGCATCCAAGAAACTGCAGATGGAAGAGGAGTGTGTGTGATTGATTTCAAAGCATCTCCTTTTGCTCTACCCCCTCTTCAAACTGTTCTTTTGTAATCTCACCTCAATCTATTTTCTTCTGCTCGAAACTGGTCAAACGAACATTCCCTTTTGTAAATATTTTTGTACAAGGGAAATACATTCCCAGGAATTTACCAGGCAATGATTTGGTTATTACTCTTTTATCCAGCTCAGTCACACAGCTTTTCCTGCACAAACACCCAAGCAGGGGATCCAAGCATAACACTGGCACAGCTGTGCTCAGCCCTTCACAGCTCCACAGCACCTGGCTCAACAGTGCAGAAATGTAAGGGAGGTAGGGCTAAAACCCCACCTGCCCCTCTCAAACAGTGGCAGGGAAGCTAAAACCAGTCCATCTTCTGTCCTCACCTCCTAGCAGACCTGTACACCAGAAAGAACAGTGTAAGAAAATCCCCTTGTCCATGCTAAGTGGTTCATTTCTCCAGGAAGGGTAATGAGCTAAGAATGCACATTTTTGTAACAAAAAACAAAAAACAAAAAACAAAAAACAAAAAAAAAAAAAAAAAAAAAACCCCAACACAAACCTGCCTGCTGTCCCACAGAGCATTGCCGTTTCCTGGCCCCATAAATAAGAGTGACAATATCTACCACAGTCATGGGTACACAGTTTTTTGCAGAAAACGGCACAACAGAAATTGGATAACAATATATAAAGAAGAAATAGATATATTGGTCATAGCAATCACCTAGTAGTAAATTTCTCCATGTGAATTACGGCCAAATCCAGGTTCAAGCTCAAGTACACATAAGAGCTCCTGAGAAGATGAGAAGCATCATTTTAAGACTGTTAAAAGTGCAATTATGACTGCATTCCTATTGAGCCTTAGCACATCGTCAAGAACCCCCTCACCTTTCTCAGGCTTCTCTCATCTCAAACTTGAATCTGAGTCCTACTTTTCATTTAAACTCATCATTTCAGATACATTCCATTATCCTCAAAGTGAACACACACTCTATTATTTACTACATTAGCTTACAGCATGCTCTCAAAATCAAGCAATGATTGCACAAATAGGAACCCAACAGCATGAAAAAGTGACACACTTAACAACAGCTCCTCTGTGCAGGCAGAAATCAACTTCAACTCAGAGCAGATACTGAGGGGCACCTGACCATGTCCCTGTGTCACAATTTACATGGAGAACGAAGCCACAATTTCTCCTTTGAATTACTCAACTGTGAAGAACACAAAGTGAAAGGACAAGAAGAAAACAGATGTTGTCACCACAGCTGATAGACAAAGGAAGGTCCAGACACATCTGGATACCATGAAAGCTAAATATTTTTAACATGACTTTCAGTTCTTCTCTCTGGCAAATACGCATTAGATGTCCTAAACTCTAATCCCAAGTTATTTGAATCAGTTTAGAAATACACACCAAAAAACCACAACCATGAGGGGAAAAAGGGGGAGGGAGGGGACCAAATTTCTGCTGGAAAAATTCCCATGATAAGCACCACAGCACACAACGGAACGAAAAAAAAAAATCAGAAACAGTTCTAAGATTTCAACATAGCCTTCCAGAACAAAGCTGGTTTTATCATCTTTATTATGGTTCACCGGAGAATTTTACTTTATTTTTCCTGTAAGGAAGGAAGGACCTAAGCAGCTCTCACAGCACCATGACATTTCCTGAGAGACTGCCAAGGAATCTGGGGTTTCCCAAAAGACATCTTAAGTCTGGGACCTTGGGAGTATCCTGGCATAATTCACCTCATGGTCCAGATTTCCAGAAGAATCTACCGTTCAAGCAGTCAATTCAAGTTTAAATCTGCCAAGTAAAACCATAACAAGCTGTACTAGTGTCCTTGAACTAAAAAAGAAAAGGCAGCTTGGATAGTGGTAATTTGGAAGTGATGGAACAATTTGCAAAACTCAGATTTTGTCAAACCTAATATGAATTTTCCCTTTCTATCCTGAGGCAGTGAGGTGATTGCTCTTGGATAGACAGCTTGCATTTAAGATTTATAGACAATCTGATCCTCATGAGAACTGCAAAAATCACATTTGAAAGACAGAATACACAGAAGACACTGCAACTCTGACAGATTTCTTGCAAGATTCACATTTGAGAAATACTATTTGCCATCTCTGATAAAAAGAGGCTGGAAGGAATACAGAATAAATACAGATCTTTCTTCTCCACTAAGTTCCCTAACAGTGGTAATATTTAACAAGCTATTTGCAAACTTGCTTTCCAATTCAATATGGAAAACAATACACCATATCAATACATCAACATCTTGTTTATCAAGTTCCATTTTTCTCCACTGGAAACAACAAAGACAGCTTGGCAGGCATTCAGGGCCAGGGAACAGAGATGAGCATTTGGTTGGACTGACACCCTGACAGCCAAGAACACAAAACATTCCACAAATGTTGGAAGGGTGCAAACAGCAAGGAGCAAAAACAGATTTAAAGGGGGGATGACACATTGGCTCGCTAAGGTATGCAAATCAGTGGCTCAAGAAATACATCAGGAGTATCACTGGCAGCAACACAAACCTCAGTTACCTTCCCACAACAAGCCCCAGTGAGCAAACAGCCCCTTATTCAGAGAACAAAAACAAGCACCACCTTTCTGCTGGGCAGCAAAAGCCACCAAGAGTTCACTGAGGACTACTCCAGCATCAAGTAATGTCTTCATAGCCAGAAACTCAGGTAACATCATTCAACACAAATTCAGCTTGTCCATGCTCAACACCTGCATCCAAATGTGTATTATAAAAAGGTGCCCTGAATAGTACTCAAACATTTTCGTCATCCAGATGACAATTCCATAAACCCAAGGCTGACAGTAATAATTTTACAAACCATCTCACTAATTAATTCCACTCCAGGGAAAGAAATCATCCCATTTTTATACTGTTTTGTATTATTACATCGCCTACCCTGTACAGGTCAAACCAAAAGATTTAAGCATACAAACAAACCTGTGGATGTGTGATAGACAAAACAGCAGTAATGATAACCATTCTACCTGTGAACAGTTAAAATAATTTGTACTCCATGAACTGCATGACTTTATTTGCAGGAAGTTTTCCTTTTTCAGTCTGCAGATTGTCACAAACAAGTGGAGTTACCATAAAACTGTGTTGCACATTTTTCAACTCACTATTGACTCAATACTCTATTTAGATAATTTTACTCTACTCACCTGGTTTTTCTTTTATTGGTATGTGTTGCCTCTTCTTCTCAGCAATACTTTTTCTGTCCTTTTTATTTGGTTTCAGTAGATATAGAACACAATATAAATGGAAGCTTTCTTTAGGGAAAAATTACCTCAGCTATCAAAAGCCCAGAACAGATGGATCTTCTGGTCATGAACCAGATCCCTCACGCACATAGAACGCCAGGACAGTGTCAGCAACATTTTAGATAACAACATCAAAACTAAGCCCAATAGTGATACCTTTTTCGAAAGAAAGATGTGTCAAGATATATTGGTAAAATAGTATGGATCATGGAGCTGCTGCCACCAACCTCTATAGTAGGTCAACATGCTGCACAACAGTAATGCCAAAAAAAGTGCTGGAGGCACTAAGTATCCACATCTAACTGTTCCCAGTTTTCTGCACAGCAGCCACTGGGCTTTCTAAGGTCTCTGGCATTTTTTAAAAATCCTTTTGAAAGCAAATGTGGCCAACTGCAAAACATCCTGCTACTGAGAGAGGACAGGAGGTGCTCAGTGGAAAAAGCCCATGATTTCACCACATATGAAAACATATCTTGAACCTGTTAATGAAATTCTCAGAGCCCTCTCCTGTGTCAAACCTGTCCCCATCACCTGACAACACAGACAGTAATGAAATACTATTTCTTCTGCTCCATCATACATGGAGTCTGCAATTACAACCAGCTCTCAGGTAGTTACAAACACAAAGGCTCTTGGAACCTCGTCCTCCGTCATCTCCAGAACACTTTTTTCATTTGCCAGCCCTTCACACCCATAAACGGGCCAGTCAAGAACAATAAAAATCTGCTGTTCTTATTGTATTCAGCCATCACACCAGCTTACAAGAGTTTTTTATACTTCGACAGCAACTAAAACTTTCCAGATACAGTTTGTCCATTTTAGCTGCAAAAAACCCACCACAAATACCACACAACTCTGCAAAACAGCCTAAATTATCCTAAAGATCTTAGTTATGAATTAATGATTGAGAAGTGACCAAACCATTCATAATGTACATTATGAATTTTTTTTAATGCTTAAGCCTATTTATGTGGTTTTTAAAACTTTTAAAACCATATCCTAACTGATAACAGGAAAAATGGATGGTTAATTGAAACAATGGGGGACCCATTTTCATCATTGCTCAAGAAAAAGCAGCAGTTTCAAGTTCACCATAACATTTATGAAAATTCTCAAGGCACTAAAACACTTAAGATCATTTGTAATCACTTTATTTAACTTTCCATTCCCCCATCCCACATGTTCAAATCAATAAGGCATTTCTGTAAAATACCGCCCTGAACCATGCAGCATTTTCCCAAGTTCTACAGCAAGACAAAATACAGTCTTTTGCCTGGTTGTGCTTGGTGTTAGTGACCAATAACACTACACTACAGCATCTGCTGACTGCAGAGAATTTATTTTCTTTCAAGGGAACACTTGCCAACTGTCCACATTTAATATTTCCTTTTCACAAACACCTTAAGAAGTTTAGCAGCAAAGTGGAGTCACACATTCATTCTACTAAATGACATTGAGCATGACAATTAAGAAGCAGCAAATGCAGTAAGTGCCAGCTTGAGCAAGGTGAAGAGAAGTGAAGTGGTACAAAAGCTGGGAAAGACGTGGAATTACTTATTTTTCTACCAAGGAGATTCCTGTCCAACTTCAGTTCTGCAAATGACATAATTCATAATTTAATTTAAATTTTTCATCTGTATGGACAATCAGAATAACATTTTTTGAAACAGTTCAACAATGACATTTTTCAAGGATGCAACTCAAAGTGTCTTATTTTTCCTGTAATATGTTTTCAAGACTCACAATTCATTTTCAGCAGAGAGTTTTGTAGAACCCTATTCTTACACATCTTTTTGCAGACAGTCATGTTTACATATCTCTCTGCAAATCAAGGTAATTTTACAAGATTTTCCCAAAGCAGCATTGCGTATGATAGACCAATGTGTGACAAAAGATAAATTGGTAGAAAAACATTACAACTAGAAAATCAAGCACTTTTAGACTGTGCATTGGAAAATACATAATGCTAAAAAAATATAATGATATGGCAACAAAAATCAATCACAAACATCTGAAAGTCATTTGTTAGCTGATGAAATGGTGCCAAGTCAAACAAAAAAGTTACAATTTACTCACAAAGCTGTATTTAAGCCTAGATGCAACTAGCAGAAACTGGCAACAACAGATCTAGGACTGTGTTTTGAAGATCTCTATGCCAAAGTACTCTAATGCATCTACAAATACACAAAACATGCAACAAAAATCCCTGTCACCTTGTCCATGGACTCTTATCCAAACAAGAACACTTTATCACGGTTATTCAATCCTGTCCTGTGTAAATGTTTAAAATCAAAGCCTTCTTCCCCATTCCCCACCTCAAAGCAAAGTACTTCAGTCCCCCATCTTTAGAACACCTATTATGAGAAATTTTTCCATCCCTTATTTATTGATTCACAAAATTCGTGTTTATTATGAAAAACAAACAACCATTCTAATGTTACAAAGGCTCCCAAAGGCCTTAATGAGAGATGCTACTTAATAGTAAAGCTTTTTTTTATTATTCCAAAGGTAATTTAAACCAATTGAACTGACAATTTTATTAACATATATGCTATGTCATATAGTATATTAAACAATGCCAGCAAAAAATAATACTCAGACCACTCCAAGCCCTCAGCAATTTTACCCTGTGCTCTTTTGTCCCAGGATGGCAAATGAGTATCTTCTATCTTAGAATTCTGCAACCTTTCCATGACAACTTGGTCAATACTAACATATTTTCACACAAGCTTTCAGCTAAACACCCATTTGTTCTGTAGAGATGTTTCAGCACTAGCACCACCAAAAATATGACAAGTTAGAGCTTAAAAACATTCTCCAAAGAGCTCTGTTAAATTTTAATGTCTCATTAAAGAGGAAAAATTACAAGAGCGTGTCCCAATTTCCACGTTGCTTTACTTTTTCCTACCTTATTAGCCTCAAAAAAGAACCCCTGCAAATGACAGAATAGCCAAAAAACATTTTCTTTCTGTTCCACTCACAGTGAGTCTCAGAACAAACTATTTGCTCGTATCAGTTTCCAAGCAATCTGTCTAGGCATCCAAGTTTATCAGCAAGATCCATTCAAGCCTCCTTGCTTTTAAACATACCCAAACTGAAAAGCTTGTTTAACTGGCCTATTAGGCTCTGTGATTGATTTTGTGACATTTCCAATAAATCATCTTTCTGGTTTTGTGATAAGGCTTCAACCCTCCATTGCTTGCAATCTATATAGCAGATGGGAAAAAAAATGGTTGTGTTTTTAGTGCTTCTGAAAACACACAAGCACACAGAAAATCTACTTTTTCCAGACCTCCAACAGCACATACAGCTTATATCTGAGCTCAAGTTTTCATCCTATTTTTTAAGCACAGATGCTAACTTGACATTACTCTACAGAGGACCTTCCTAGCACCAGCTCCACACTAAATATTTTCCAAGTTAGCATCTAAGACTACTGTACTGTCATGCCATGGACAATACTCAACGTATCCTGTCTGAAACTGTCAGCAATCTCCCCATGCAAATCTGCTATTTGATTTTCATGTTTCTAGGAAATTCCCTCATACCTAACAAAGCTCAGTACCACAGTAAAAAGTGTTCCATGAGAGAAAGATGTAGATTTAATAGGAAGCATCACATGAATTTTCTGAGTACAAGATTGCTTTGCATAAAATGCATACAAACCACCTCTCACCACGGACCTCTGATTCTCAGCTAGAGAAGAATGAACCATATGAGTCAGCACAGAACATGACACTGTACACACATGACTCTCTTTTCCAGGTACATGTCACAGGGGAAACTTGTCACACACACACTAGTCCAACATGTGGCACCTCCACGACTCAAGAAAAATTTTAAACTTTTACTCCAAGGTGAAACTATTAAAAGAAAAGCAATGTTCTTGCAGCTCAAAACCAAAGCACTCATTGAATACAGTTATCACAGCTACCATATTCCCCTCCAAGAGCCATGCTGTGTGGAAAGCTGTTGGACATTTCATGGTATTAGAAAATAAGTATGAATTAACTTATGTTCATAAGTGAGTGGTATCACAGGTCTCAGACAATGAGTTTTGGCTTATTTCTATACAATCCCTCCAGCCTAAGACACTTGGCTTCAATGCACAGCACAGGGTATTCAGCTCCTTAATGAGGTACATCATAGTGCCACAATGGTGAGCTCAGTCACCAGAGCTAAGTTTTCCTCAGAAGTCTAAGGCCATGGGACACTAGAGCCTTGACCCAGGGTGTACACCTTGAGCAGCATAAACTCCTACAAAATACCTCTTCTGAACCATGAACCCTTCCTTCCTCCTCAAAAAAGGCTGTAGGCTTGGTGCACAGCCCAGCCAGCACAGTCTGCTCTTGCCAGACTAGAAATTATTTCCTTTCCTAGGGATTTCCACCAGCTAATGCACAGTATTTTTTCATTACTTACTGAACACCTAAATAATGCACAAAATACAGCGTAGTCATATGTGGACTAACAGTATCTATTATTTTGTTTTGGCTAATCTGCCATTTTTTCTAGCAGTGTATAATTAAGCAAGATATGGTAAAACTCACGTTTCAGAGCCTTCCTGTGGGTGCTGGGAGATGAACATCTCCAAAGCAGTGTCCCAGGAGTGACACCATCAAACATGATACAAACGGCTGAAGTGAGTCAGAGAGAATTTCGGATTTTATTTCCAATGCTGGCAGAGGATCAGGCCTTCTTGCACTTTCCCAGCTGCCAAGGAGAGATGTCAGAGCTACATGAAACTGCATCGTACAGCAGTGCTGCATAGGGGCTTAATCTCGTTACGTGATAAACAGTCTTGTCACTGAATGTGCCACGTGCTGCACGCTCAACTGGCTGCTGTAGTCCTTTCCTGGTGTCAGCTGAGTGCACTGTGAGCCCAGCCTGACAGCAAGAGGCAGGAATTCACATGGGAATTCAGCACATACTAAGCAGGAGAACAGCCTGAGAGAACAGCAAGAGACTTATGAGTGTGCGTGAGAAACCACCAAGCTCCCCAGCTTACACCATCATCATCACAGCTCTCCCTGCTCCTTCCCAGAAGTGTCCCTCTCTCCTCACAGCTGGCAGAAGGCAGCAAGCATTTGAAGGGGCCAACTACTCCCATACAAAGAGCCACTGACCACTGCAATAGGCAGAGCCAACAACCCTTTCCCAGTGTGGTGAACCCTACCAGTAATACCAGCTGACCAATTCAGGAGCTGAATCACCATGGCAAGTGGCCATAACTGTAACATCAGTGCTAAAACCTAGGAAATTCTTCAAAAGCATGAAGCTGTTAAGAAAGAAAGAAGTGAAGTCACCGTCCCTTAAAGTATTCAAGTAGTGACTGGATGTGGCACTTAGTCCTGTGGTTTAGTCAGCGCAGAGGCTGGTGTTCAAAAATTGGACTGAATGATCTTGGAGATCTGTTCCAGTCTAAATAGCTCTATGATTCTATTAAATTAATTAATAGCTGACTCACTGCAGGACAGAATCATCACAGTGAAAATAATAAGGGTCCTACTATAAGCATGTTGATGTCAATTATATTTTTGTCCTGGCACATCCTATAATACTTGTAAAATATTCCTATGGTTCAGAACCAGACATTTTTCTCAGCTGTCCACATATGACGAACAGGCAGGACAGGAAAGAATCTCCCTACTCATTAAGCCCAACTTCTAAAACCCCATGGAAGCCAGCAACATAGTTACTTTCTGACAAAAAAAAAATCATCAAAACAGCTATTTTAATAGTTCGCCTCACCCCCAATCCAGCAGTCCCAAGGCTTCCCAGGAACTCCTTACCCTGTCAGAATCTTTTTCTTTCACAGCATCACACTCATGGACAGGCTACACCAATTTACTCCTTATCACTCCAAAACAGTTCTGCTCTCTCCCTGATGTTTACACACCTGACATATTTATGTGTAGAGTTTAAGGCTGCTTTCTCATTTTCACAGAATACACAAAGCCAGGTCCGAATTTCTCTGAAGAAAGAGGACTCGAGCATGGCTGGTTAAGTATAGGCAGCAGACATCACACACATACCAGATTACATGGAAAACTAAACAACCCAAAAGCACCAGATCTCGTACACTTACAGACAGGTATTTATTGTTTTTCATTACTCAAAAACACTGCTTACAACATGTGCCTTCTTAGACCTTCCTCCTGCTTACTTAGTTGTGACCCCCAAGAGAAAAACCCAATCTAAGAAAGCTGCTGGCATCAAGACATAGATTTCTATTTATACAAACGTATATTTTCCTAAATATCATTTATTAAACATTTCTGGAGAATGAGGTTAACTGATTCTAGTTTGAGCCCTATATTCTCCCAGGAGAAGAAGAGGCTTCACCATCATGCATCAAATTTTAATAATGTCTTACATTCCCAATAATTTATTGACTTTTAAAGAATTTTTACTTGAGCTGTATTTAAAACAGTACCTTCCAGACTTCCCACTGCTATTTAATAGAATTGTAATTGCGTTTTTTAAAACAGTGAACAAATGTGTCTTATACATGAACAGAGTTAGCCCTCAATCTTGAAATCAGTTATTGATTGCAGGGTGGGAGGTGTTTGCTACCGTGTTTTCATTCCAAAATTTCTCTTTTAGCCAGAGGGCAGTGCTTTGTCAGAACAAGCCTTCTGACCAGTACATTTCCTATCTACTTCTAAAATGAGCTAATTAGACAGTGAAGTTGGCTCCATTTGAGCTCCAGCAACGCTATTAAGATCCCAAATTACCACAATCAGATTCTGACTCTCAAAGCCCATTTGCAAAGCGCCCATTTTAGGACACTTCCTTTCAGCTCTGCAGAGCCTAAGCAAGCTTTGGACTTGGCAAACAAAGGAAGAATTCACAGTCATTTTAAAAGAACGTAAATCACTATGTCCAAACGAAAAGGTATTGCATTTTCTCTCTCCTCTAGGCAGGCCCTTTAACATTTCTGCCTCGGTTTGCTTACTTCTTAGGAGAAATTTAAAAAAGAAAAAAAAAAGCCAAGGAAGAAGAAACATCTGTGGGAACAGCTGCACAAATATTACAACTGCCAGAGGAATTATTTCTTTCTAGCATCCAGGATTTCTGGGTTTGTGTGTTGCAAGAACACTTAGTAGTGGATAACCACAGCAACTATCCATGCATCTGACACAAGATTTTGATCTCAATCACGGATAAGAGGCAAGAGCTCAACACCAGCCCACCAGAGACATACAGACATACAGAGAAAACAACCAAAAACCCAAACTCTTGAAGGAATTGTCTAAAGGCTGCACAACAAAAAAGCTTATACAGCAAGTAGGCTGCTTGCTCCAGCTTCTGGACAATCAAAATTCCATGGTAGCTAGTTTATAAGCAAATATACAGCACAGCTTTCCTTTTCATCATTATCTCACCTTTAACAACATCAAGACCCCAAGTTACTCAGAACACTTTCCAAGTCAACACTCTGAAATAAGGCAATGATGTCATTAAATAAACAAAATTTCCAGAAGTCTGTCTTCATCTCCTAGATACATGTCTGTGTTCACATACTTGTCTTTGAACTGCAGCAATCTGTTATGCTCCAACAGGAAGGATTAAAAATGAGTTTTATCATGTTCAGTGCTATATATTGATAACTGCACAATTCTTATTTTTCAGTCCATGCCCAAGTAAATAAGGTGAATATGATTAAAACTCCATTACAGTAATAATCAACTAAATTAAAGTCACTAGTTCTAAATGCACACAGCAACAAGATCTTGAAGCTACCACACAATGCACAGTTTGTTTGGGAATTACCAAAACCTTTTTTCCCCTCCAAAATACTGAAAGAATTATCGACCAATATGGCCATGGAGGGAAGTCACCTCATCCAGCTGATCCACAGAGCAGGATTTGAAGAATGAGAAGTTAATTGCCTGTAGCCTCTGCATCGTTTTTCTTTCTCAAGAAACTCAAGAGGGGCCTTAAGCATACTTTAAGTCACCCTTGACTGTAGCACTCTCCTATTTGCTAAACAGTCATTTAGCACTCTGGGATTGCTGCTGCACAGCAGCACTTGAGCTTCTTCATCTTCCACCTCTACACAGTCAGCTGTCAGGCTGGGTACATAGAGAAAGCCCTATTTGACCAAGCTCCAGCAGGCTTCAGGGGGTCCCTGCTCCACTTGAATTGATGTGATCCATTGTTATTCATTCTCTAAAAACTCATCCTGTAAGACCATGCCTACACATTCCCACAGCACTGCCTGGAAACAAAATGGTGATTAATCCTTTTGCTTTTGACTTTTAAAGATCACAACTTGCTTTGCACCAGCAGCATTTATCCTTCCTTGTATCCACACACTCCTAGCTGAAGAAGGCAGGCCTTCATGATCTGCTGTGGTCATTCAGCTCCTTTCCATCAAGCCACAAACAGAGTATCTGGTAGTTTTTCCCCCATATAAGTAATACTAAAACAACAGAAGGTCAGAGCTGAACAAATGGATGGCTACAACGGGACAGAAAGTGCCCATCCAGCCCAGCATCCCATCTCCAACTTGTGACTGAGTAAAATCTCAGAGAAACATGATAGCTAAGACAAGCAAGCAGCAATACTTTGGGCTAGCTACCCCTTAAAACTGGGTTTTCTTTTACTAACCCCTACACTGCAAGTTCTTACTAATTGTACCTTACTTACATCTCGTGCACAGTATTACATCCTTTCATTTGTTTTGAGTCTACCACCATCACTCCTGCACACATTCTGGGACTCCTCTACTGAAAAATAAGGGAGGAAGTAGTAGTTTCTGTTCACCCTTTTCCTGCCACTTGGTAGTGAAGTTTTCTCAGTCATCTCATCTCCAGGCTGAAAAGTTCTTTCCTGCTGCACTGCTTTTGCACAGAAGCTGTGCTGTCCTTGACCATTCTTTTCATCTTTTTCAAGACCTTTTCCAGCTTCAGCTGCCAATTACTAGAACCTTCCTCCCCTGATGTCACCTCTATCCTCCTTCACATATTTCTTCTCACAGCACAGCATGTGGGGGAGGTCAAAGATACAGCTAGAAAGGCAGGTTATGGAAAATCCGGGATGCTATTGCCAGAGCTGAGGTCAAGTCAACCAAGCAAGGATTAACTGGAAGGCTACTTTCTCTGCCTACTGCAAGAGCACTCTGCCTCTACCTGGGAGGCAGTAAGATCCCTCTAGATATCACTAACTGGGAGACCCAAACATGCTTTTTCTTTGATTAGTGTGGTCTGGGTAAAATTGTGTTTGCTATTTCCTTATTTTGAGCTATTTCCCTGTTTTGCAAGGCAGCAAATTGCTGGGTTTCACTGACGCTTCATGATTGTTCAATTTGATAGACCAAGAATACCAGTCCACTTAAAATATAAGTTCTGTTTTCTTTTTTAACAAATTGCTGTTCTAAAAGAAAAGGTAAAAGTGGGAAAAGAACCATGGGAACCAGCAACTACTTCTTGGAAATAACACACATGAAAAATACCTTTGCTAAAAAGCCACTAATCATAATTGCCATTACACAAAATCACACAAAACCCAGTACAGGAAAATGAAAGCTATTTCATGACAATAAACTATACACATTGCCAAGGAATTCAACATGTGCTGAGGTTTGTCTCATTGAGCAGTGGAGGATGAAAGCCCTTCCAAACTAACAAGCACAACAGTAAACAACAGAAGTTTGCTAAAGTTAAAAGCAGCGAGCTCATGTGCTCCTGCAAGACCTCTGGCTTGATGGTGCATGACATTTTCATTTAAAAAGCCCAATGAAACTAGAGCTAAGCCAAGAAGACAAAATTAATTCAAACATTTAACAGATAAATCAAAGACCATGACCATAAACAAAAAAAAGCACCACACTGCAGGTGGCTTCCAGTCTCCAAGCAACTATCTTATTTTGCAGTGTAACCAACGACTTGGAAGAAAAATTAAGAAAAAAAAAATGATCATGACTGCAAAGTTGTGCAGGTGACAAATACCAAAGAAGCTGTTAATTACCAAGAGGAAAGGCCACTGACAGCCAGCCGTCTGTCTGTCTGTGCACCAGTCTGTGTCTCCTTGTTCAGCCAGTGCTCAAGTGGGGAAAAACCTGACAGTACCTGACAGCATCTCCTCTGAAAACCATTTTTAAAAATTTTGGAATAGAGAAAGTGAGAAGAAAATGAAGAAATGAAGAAACTATATTTTACACTTTTAAAAAGAGAAGGTAAAGAATAAAATAATAACTCTAGAGAAAGTAGAAATTTGGATAAAGAAGGCTCTTAAGCATACAAAGAGCTAATAAGAACCAGAGCTAACAAAGCTGGTAGTCAAAAACACACAGTAAAGCTGACTGATGATAATTATGCCAAATGAATACACTGGAGAGTCTATCCAATGACTTTGTTGGCAAAACAGTTCTTTCACAACTAAATGATCTAGCTTATAATGGAAGCTAATCAAGGACTGTTATGGTTTATTCTGGATCCATACTCAATTAAATAAAAAAATCAATTCACAGCTTCATTCCAGTCTTTACCATACCCACTTTGATCACTCAAATGTAACTGGCAAAATGGCAGAAGCAAAAGGAAAGAGTCAGGAAACATACAAGAAGCTGCTATCCTGCTGAAGTACATCCATCTTTGAGATGACTGGTATTTTCATGTATTTTTGAGTGCTTTCAATTTTAAAAAGTGCGACCTAATCAAGATTTTTCTAAATAAGCACTATAAACAACTATAAGTAAACAGGCAACAACTATAAAAAACAATCCTTACTTGAAATCCTTGCTTTAGCATAGTAATAGAAACTAACACAGTAAATCCTACCAGCCGCACTTGAAACAGTCTTACATAAAGGAAGAGAATCTAAGCTGGAATTTTGGCCTCTATTGCCTTTTTAAGTTTCTCCCAAGACCGGCAGCAGAGTAGCAAATGTCACTAAAAGCTGTGTGTTTCCTTATCATCCAACACTATCAGCCACTCACCTTACCTGGAGTCTTTGACATAACAGAATGCCAAGTTCCAGACTTGGAACTGTACCAGATACACTCCTGCCATGTTTTTCTTGGTATACAACACCAAGAGAAGACAGCCTTTTGTTTTTCTCCCTGGCTGAAAGCTAACATAACATTCACCCTCAAAACAGTGTACAACACAAATGCCACCCCAATATGATGAAGTATCACACTCTGTTCCAGGAGATTATTTTAAAATAAAAATTGTATCAAGGATTCCCTCTGTCCAATATAGAGAAAGCCAGTTAACAGCTCCAGGAATTAAACATACTTCCAAAGGCCATCAGATCACAATAAGCACAAAAAAGTCTACACAGAAGACAGTTAAAGTTAGCAGATGCAAATCACTTCAAACTACCCACCATGAATTTCAACTTTTTTTTTTGTTCTTCCACCTCGTGTGTTTAAAAAAAAAAAACACCACGATTTTGAATCAAGCAGCAAGACATGTTTGTGTGCTACAGCTGCACATGGAGGTCACAGAGGGTTTTCATTCTGGCTGCTTCTGAAGACACGACCTTATCAGGACTTCAAACTACCACCTAGTCCATTTCTTAAAGGGATCCTAATTTCTGGCTTTCTAAACTCCATCTTCAGAAAAATGAACTTAGTTATAGAGTCACTAACAGAGGTGATCTTCATGAACCAGTCTGCAAACACAGTAGAAGCACATGTCAAAGGAACAACCCACAGCCTCCCTTTCACCTGACCCCAGCAGCACATCACCTTGCAGCACAAATGAGTCATGTCTTCCACACAGCATCATGTTTTCAGTTGAATTTTCTACATTGCTTTATATTTTTACTTAAATATTATGTTGTTTTCGAGGCGGGGGGGGGGGGAGTTTGTTTGATTTGGTATTTTTGGGATGTGCACCCCATTTATTCCAAACTAAACTTAGTCAATTTCATTAAAGACTGAAAGTCCAGTAAAGAACAGAAGAAAAATGCAGCTGAGAGACAGGACAACTATCAAACAAGAGGCAGTCTAATAACTTTAGATACCATGCACAAGGAAACAAGCTCAAAGTACATTTATTTTTAACATTAAGTCACTGTCACGTACTAGAAGATGCCTTTTGCAATAACAAAACCTGCCATGACATGAAAATTTCATGGGACTGGAAACAGGCACTTGACTCTCAATCCTCCCTTCTCTTTATCTCTGCCTGTAACTCTGCCTATCTTCCGTGACTATGAGATTCCACTTAAATAATTTTTAGCTAGGACAAGATACTTTGCTCCTTGTACTTTGCTCAGTCCCATTCTCTTCATTCTTACCTCAAGAGGAACCCTGAATGACAGAAGTTACTGTCACCTCCTAGGTAAGGAACTATTGTGCAACAGAAGAACTTAACAGCATCTTAATACCTGCTGATCTAAGAGTTGTTATCATCCTCCTCTCCCAGCAACCATGCTACTTAACAGACAAACAGAAATCAGATTAATATTAGATAAAGTCTGTGTTATGAAGTCACTATGCTACACAGGACATTTGTTTTCTTATTTCTACCTATCCAGAACAAAGGTATCTATCTAAGAAAAACCCTGCTGTTTACTTTCAATCATCTACTGAAAAAATTTTTCTAACATCATCAAACATAAATTATTTAATACTCTCTGCCCTGCTAGAAGAAGAAAACTCCCAAACTGACAACATACAGGCATATTACTGCAAATGAAGAATAGAGACAAATATTACCTTCAATTTGCTTCCCAGTGAAGGAAAAAGACAAGACAACTACTCCCTTATGTCAAAAAGAAATCTGCTCAGTGGGTGTAAAAACCCACGGAAGACTGTAATCACAACAGAGTTAGGGAAAATCCTCATTTCAAAATCTGTCCCAATGAGGACCTTTTCTCTCAAATCCTGCTACAGAAACTTACATAGAAGGAAGACGATTCCAAGACAACCATCACAAACCCATGTCTGCAGAAAGCACAAAGCGCTTTGACTTACATTCAAGTCAACAAGTAGTCAGATGACCCACACTCAGCCTGTGCCCCTGAAACCAACACAAACGGATCCTGTTCGGAAGTATTTAGCACTGGTAAGAAATAACACCAGAGAACACTGAAAGATGCCTACACACACGCACAGAGCAGACACGACCAGTTGTCTCACACACACACACACAC
>VZSR01002420.1:313808-387135 GCA_013398615.1 Brachypodius melanocephalos | reverse complement strand
GGCTGAACGCACTCCGAGCAGCCCCGACTCATCCACTTCCCACAGCACCTCTGCAGCCTAGCACGGCTTAGCGCTCCTTAAGAAGGACTCGGGATTTTACCCATCCGTGGGCCTTCACAACGAGGGTCCAAGGGCCCAGCTCTGACCCAAGTGCACAACAGGAATCAGGGATGGAAACTGCAGCCGTGATTGGGTTTCGGGCGCTGTTGTCCGCTCTCTGGATGGCAGGAGTGATGCCTGCGGCCGGGTGACTCAGGAATCATGAGGCTGCACTCTGCTTTTCTCCGTACTCAGGGAGGGCAGTGAATGATGTGTAACCTCCGTCCTCCCTTCCACCACACCACAGTATTGGTTTTCGGTGGAAATAGCCTCTCTGGGAAAATCCTAGATGCTGTGTTTCCTGATCTCTTCTTTCAGATCCCCATCACGAGACAAAAAGCAGTTTCTAATACAGTACCACAGTGAGATCATAAGAAAAAAATACTAATAATGATAGTTGAAGATGGCACATCTCATTTTGAAGCCCAATCTGGATTCAGGCTGGTGTACGCATTAACAACAAAATCTTGCACATTTTCAGCTACATGTACGAGGCACGTGTTGTTCCTCTAATGGCTGGGGCTGGAAGATCTGTAGAAGTTAGAAAAATGTTTTGCATGAGAATCTCTTTATCTGATGAGTGGAGCTTGGACAGATGTAGACACACTCCTACCAACTTCCCTTCTGTGACCCATTTCTCACAGTTTTGTGTTTTCTGGTTCCAGCTCCACCCAATGTGAAAGTACTAAAAAATCCTCAGTACCACAAGAATAGGTACAACCTTTTGAAAGCAGTCAGTTTTCTGATTTATTCTTCAGATTTGTCAGGGTTTTCCATAGATGAGGTCTGAAGAATATTTACGTAGTGTAGCAGGTGACATGTCATAGCTTGCAGTAGTGATAAATGCACTAGGAGAAGCTTCTACTTTTAACAGAAACAAAATAATTTAGGTACCTGGTTATCCCTACTGAATCAAACCTCTGAGCTCTGCCTCTCACTAATAATGCAAGAAGGGTTGGGGCCTGCAGCAGGCAGCCCAGATATCTGTACATTTATGAAGGAGAATACCCAAGGCACTTTCCTCGGCTTCCCAGCTTTTCATGAGATACCCAGCCAGAAAAGAGAACTAAGCAAGCCATTAAGCATGAGGGCTGGGCCCTGCTTCTGCCTCTGGAAAAGAAATCCACAGAGATAAAGCAAGGAGGAGGCAGAGCAAACTCATTCCTGTGATCTCCCTGCCAAATGGAGATATTTGGCCAACAGAGGTCCTCAGCATCTGGAACAGCATGCTGCACCCCACCAAAATTCAGCGTCTCCCAGGAGCCCTACCAGTCTGAAGAAACCACTGAGTCTTGCTGACTCTCTGCCAATGTAATTTTTTAAGAATAAACAGGGTGTATCATACATGGCTGCTCAGGAAGAGAAAATAAACGTGCACAAACTTTAGATGGTGAGGAGGACTGAATTAAACACATGCACAGCAGGATACCTATGCTGGCCTTCAGTTTGCTTGCTGCCAAATTCAGGCTCAGAGGAAGAACAGCCAGAATAACACACTAGAAAAAACATTTTAAAGTGGGCTGGAAAGCCTTCCACCACCAAGGACCATGCCTGCTCTGATGAGGGGCCTGCATGCATGGCAGCCTCACTCGATGCGTCACATTTATCGACATCATACAAAAATTTAACCTGGGCACTTCTCTAAGTTTTATCTCTGCAGTTCTGCCTTTATCTGAACAACAGCCATAAAAAGACACAAGACCTCTTGTTTAAATTGTAGGAAATTACTGCTCTGTTACTGTGCTGTTCTCTCAAGAGAGAAGTGACCCCAGGGAAATTTCCAGCTACTGTAGAGAAAGGAGAGTGGTACAATGTACTTCCTAAGCACAGGGACACACAGGAAGCAAGCTGCAGGGCAAACTGGAACTGCTGGCATTGGGTAAACACAGACCCCTTGGTCCTGTGCCAGACCTGCTCCTGCTCAACAGGCAGCTCACAGCCTTGTGCTCACAATGCAGGTGCTTTCAAAAGCTGAGCTGCAAAGCCACTTACATCCTTGAACAACTGCACATATGAAATCTGGCTATCAATACAAAATTACAAACAGGAACAATGAAGAGATCCTTTGTAATCAGCTTTCCTTCCTTACTTAGCTTATGGGTGGTCACTTGCTCCTGTTCTTTCTCTCTGTTTATGGTTTGCTAGCTGATACCCTTCTAAAGTTGAGGTTTAGAGCATAAACCAGTTCATATTTGCAGTTTTATGAGCATTGAAATCCTTCAGCCTGAGCTGTCTTGTTTACATGTGCATCATCGATATTCAGTCATTCGTTAACTATGTTAGGAAAAAACAGTAGGAGCAGGCCTATAACTGGAAACAGTTTCTCCAACTCTGTGCAATTCACAATTAAGGCAAAGAAAAGCCTTTTTAGGTGCCAGTAGGTATCAGGTCATGTCAGAACTGCTTCTATATACCTCCTTAGATACCAAACCTAACACTGAGACACTTCAAAGGCTTGACCTCCATATGGAACTAAGACTTTGAATCTTTGCCTCTGGAAGAGCAACAAGTTTTTTCCAGAACATTTAATGACAAAAACTAGAAACACTTTACCAAACAATCAAAGAGGAAGGAGGAAATCTGCATTTACCACAGACAGTTTGGCCCTGCTCAGGCATGCAATACCCTTGGCCAAGTGCAAGCAGTTCCAAAGGTAATCTCCCTGCTCTGGGCAAACATGCTCCTAAGGCAAGTATCCGTATAAACATACATATATACGTATACACAGCCTTTGTGAACACAACTTCTCTGCAGACATCTGTGTAGTCTGGTGAGCAAAGTGGGCAAAAGCCTAAGCAAGCAGGAAAAACAACCACTTTTTTTCCCCATGTAACTAAACCCAGAAGGCATCTGCTGCCCCTGCAGATTCTGTTGTCAAATACCAACAGAGAAGACTGTACAAAATTCACTTTACATTTCAGGAAATATCTTCTCATCCTATTTTCACTGGTTATGTTCCTCAATAGAACAAGCTGGACAGTAATTTCTTATTCCCATTTTCATGGAAATCAATTCACTTTATCATTAACTCACTCAGAGGCAAACTCTGTCACATCCCCCCAGTGCCTGGATTATTTTGGAAGAGGCAATATTCTTTTTACCCTAGTGTTTGAACTTTTGTTTTTGAGTACTGGCTTACCACTATTTCCTTTGTTTATTCAACAGTACAACTGACAATACGGAAAGAACTGGAATTTCAAATAGCGTCATCAAAATTTAAGGCCACAAGGTAGAAAACACAACTACAGCTCACTGAATAAATATACTCCTGTATCTTTAGTCCTCAGCAAGAAAAGGACAGACCACACTCAGAATTAAGAGATAGCACCCAGAACAGTGGCTTAAATCTTTACTGTGTCCCTAGGGACAGATTCTGCAAGATGATTCACAAATGAGTACTAACAGCCATAAAACACAGACATGCAAGTGCTCAGAGACAGGGCCAAAACCTGACATGTTGAAAATGGTTTGAAAATTGTTAAGTTCTTCCTTCCACATACAGGAAGCTTCTACTCAAAGTCATCAAGAATGTTTGAATAGTTTCTGGGTCTTCAAATCTCAATCAAATGTCGAAAATCTAGCTGTCCAGCTGGGAATCATTTTATCTCAAAAAACCCATGGGCACCCTTCCATTTACATATCCACTTCCCCCAGCTGCAGCAAAATATTCCTTACAAGTTTGTTGGGTTTTCTGCTGTCCCTGCCTTATAACTTGCTCCATCCCTGAGCTTGGCAACTGAACCTCACACGCAACAATAGTTGCTCTCAATATCATAATTCCTAGCTACATGTTCTGTTTTCCAGTCTGGATATCTGGGACTACTGTAGGACTCTTAAGATGTGTGTCATACATCAAATCTCACGGAATGGTGATAATATTAATTTTTTTTAAAAAAACTCCTTTCATCACTTCTCTTTCTTTCTGTGCAAGTGCTCTGAGTAACCCTCATGTTTAGGTTGGATGTCAGTATTCGGCAGAGAATTTCTTCTCCTCTTATAAGAGTCCAAACAATTTTATCTGGTCTACTTCCTTCAAGTTCAGATTGTTGAGTCTAGAGCTGTACTAAAATTATTATGAAAAACAGAACAGAGTTATTCTGGACACACAGAAGGAAGCTGATTCCACTGTTTCCTGACTGAGGAAAAGATAGTCACCCATGTAATATGTGCTTCAAATGATACTAATTCCTTAGAACTGAGAAAGCATTAGAAGGCACAGAATAGAGCTTCAGAGAATAAAGTGATGATAAAGTGTGGCAAATAGATGCAGAAATGTAGAAACAAGACAACCAAGATCAGGAACATCAACATAAGGCTTTAAAACTAATGTTTTTGTTAAAGCACTCACTCGGTACAAGACTTGACTCTTTCACAAGGCTGTTGCCAGGATCTCAGATTAGATTACACCACTTGGCTTTGATTTCCTAAACATCTTCCAATTTTTCTCCAAGATCACTTTGGAATTAGCCCTTACTAGTATAAACATACTATTCTTTCCCAGCTATAAAACAAATTACATTTCGACTCACAGGACAGGCAGAAGGTAACTGACCTTGTATCTTTAGTCACAAGAACAGAACATGAGCACATGTATCCTTACCTGCTGCCATCCCCTGTAGGAAGAAATAAAAATGAAAAAAAAACCCAACATTTCCTAATGTAGTCACTCCATCAGTGAATGTTGATTTACTATTATAGGACACAGCTCAAAGCAACAAATTCTGGATCCTGTTTGCACAGGACAGTTTAGAACTGAAAGTTTTACTTCTGTTTCTTTCTATACAGAGAGTAGAACCCTCAAATATACAAATATAACATGCATTTTCTTCCAAACTTTACAATGGGCATTTTGCAGAGTACTTGATGCCATGCAAAAATAATGTTGGGGGTTTTTTAAGTAAGTTTAAAAAAACCAAATAATGGGATCTTCCTAGAAGCTGAAATTCACATAGAAGTAAAGAGGGGTTTGCCTGTACCTCTTGGGAACACTGACATTGCAAAACAAGATTTCTTCTCCTTAAAAATTAACATCTACACTTATATTCTGTGACACATTACAGAAAACTCCTTGGTTGTCTATTTAGCAGCTGGAGCAGCCAGGATGAAATTAGCAAACGCAAAAATACTGGGTGTCAGGGTTAATTTTTGGTGATACACTTAAAATGTATATATGCAAGAATGCAAGCAGAATTTAATTTTGAGTTAAGCTCCTGCTATCTGATGTTTAAATACAGTCTCACCTTCTAGTCAAAGATGCAGACTGAGCAACTTCACTCTCATAGGCAAAATAGCAGCAGCTGCAGTAGAAAACTAGTAGGAAAAAAGGCAGTAGAAAGTAAGCAGTAGGGAAAAGGAAAACAAGACTTAAGAACTCAGAGGAGTTCACCACTGGCCAAGCAATCTTCTCAAGTCACTCAGAAATTAATGTTCCTCATCAACACTAAACAGGAGGTCCAGTTTACTCAATGGGCTCTCAATAAGCTGGATGGAAAAACAGAAACAGTCACCCCGTAAAGCAGCAGTAAATTTACAAGGGAAAAACAGCAGCCCATGGTGAACCTGGAATAATACGCAGGGATAACTGAATTAAATGTGATGGATTTAACAGTTAAGGCAGCAGGTAAAGAATTCAGAAAACCCTAAACAATGAAATTATGTGCCACTGTATCTGTGCTTTGCAATTCTCACGATTTCTAACAAGCTGTCTGCACGTCCTGTGCAGAAGGCACTCATTCACCTGTCAAGGCTGATCTCTGAGGAGAAATACGAAAACGTCACAGAGCACATCCTCCTCAGGCAACCATGTTCTCCTTCCTATGCTTTCTTGTAACAAAAACCCTTTATAAAATGTACAGGTACAGTTATTGCACAAGGCACAATTTGTGTCTGTTTAAAAACGCTCAAGTCCATATCTATCACAGCAACTACTTCTGCTGACATCTGCAGCCAGACATCACCCTCTGAGTCAGTCACTGCTACGTTGGATCAGTAAAGAACAAGCACAGAGGGGTAGAAAGTCAGTGTCTCAAACAATTTGCAGTAGGAAATGTCTATTCTTTTTTTTGTTGAGAAAACCAATACAGCCATTGCACTGTATTTTACCCTGGTGGCATGTGAGGGGAAGAGATCTAACAAAAAACATGGTTAACCCCAACACAGACTCCAAGAGGTCAGTCCCAACCTCTTGGACTTAAGCTCTGAAGTGACAAGCCCCACTGCATGAACTACATCATTTAAGGTGCCAAGGGGAATAAAGTTAGGCTGAACATACCCAGAACAAAAAAAAAAAAAACAAGAGAGCAAAAGCTGAAGACAATTGTTACCCAATTCGCCCACAAAACACACTCCTGCACAAGGCAACAGGCTTTGCACCAGGGAGAAATTAGAAATTTTGCTCTTGAAGACTTGGATAAGACATTAAAAAAACTCGCAAATAGCTTTTTTTTGTGTCAGCTTTCATTAGTGAGCAAAAGCAAATTAGTGAGGAAAGCAAGAGTGATGGAAGCAAATTATTCTGTTCCATATTACCGAAGGATTGTTTTGAAGAGTGAGTTGAAAAGGAGTACTAAAATATCTTGAATTCATCCAATAAAGTTACTATGTCAGGACTGCTACTATCAGGATTTGCAGAATGCTTTACAAATGAAGCATACCATTTCACACATCATGGAAATCTCACCTTTTCTCAGACATTCTTGCAGGTGCAAGTATCCTTTCTACCATTACTGTATCATCATGATACCAATTGTCATGGACTGGGTGTCTTTATGGTACTTGCACAAAATCTGGGCCTCCTATCACCAACACATTGTATGTCGGGGAACCTCAGTCCTTCAATAAATCCACAGATTATTTTCTTGCAGGATATTCCCTGCAATATCTACGTTCTGCAATAATTTAAGTGTGATCCTGGAATATCCATCAGCACTTCCTTCAAGGACAGTGGCTGAATAACATCCAACATCTTACTACTGCAACAGATATTTCTAAATAAGTTATCATTTCCTCCCCTTCTGAATAGCTTACCCTGTCAGTGTGCCATTGACTGATGTATCATGATGTATTAACAATACTGATTGGCATCTGCAGTGCACAATATTTATTTCACCTAAATCCTTCCAGGAGACTCACCATCTTTCTGTCAGTATTATGATGCATTCTTATTGCTCTAGCACTGACAATACTTTTATTAAGGCTGCTGTTGCTTTCTTTCATTTTGCTTTTTAAAGTTTTGTTTTCTTTTATTGGTGATACCAGTAAATATCTGGACTTATTTCAACCATGTATTAAGGCATATCTCTGCAGTTAGTCTAGTTAGGCATCCAGGGGAGAAAATGGTTTAAGAATTGTTCAGAGCCTCACCAAAATAGGGATCACTTGGGCTTGGTTTTATACTGTTTCCATTCCACTGTGGTCCTGACTAAAAGAAACTGAAATTAAAGTTCCAATGGTTACAGCTCAGATGCCTTTTGCTAGTGGGCTGTTTGCTTTCTATGTCTCACTAGCAGTTCCTGCTGCACTTCATTTTTAATGCATGATGCATTGTTTTGCAGTATTGAAATCTGGTCTTACTGAGTAAAGACTTACAGAGTAAAGCCAAAAGATGAGATCTACCTCATCAGAAAAGACAAGATGCAATCCCATCCATATTTGTGGATTGCTGATCCCGATTAGTTTCCTCACATTTTTATGGTAAGCTTGTCTACCCCTGCAGTATTGGGAAGCTGAGCACTCAAAGCTGAAGCAGTGTTTGCCATTCCTCATAATGCATTTCACAGGAACTACAGGTAAGGAAAACTTGAGGATCTCCCAACTAAAGCCTTCAAATTCCAACAGGTGATTCAAGAGACAGTTCTGGCAGCAGATTCAGCATTAACAGAAAACACAGCGGTCCAAAGTCAATTCTCTCCCTTTCTTTTGGATGCATCCTGAGGCATGACTGACAGCCTTCCATCTCAAATGGTGGCATTTACTTCAAAATACTAGAGAGAGTTCTTGAGCCATCTGATTTTAATAGCAAAAGTAAGGCTTTTACCTTGGGGAGTCAAAAAGCTCCATTTGCCACTCATCACACTCCCTTTGGATCAAGCATAAATAGGAACCTCTTTCAGCTATCCTATACATAAAAGCCATTGTAGTAACCATCCATTCTTCTCCCACATACAAGCTGTTTTCAAGGCCAGTCAATTGACTCTGGATACTTCTGAGATGTATTTTATGTCTTCCAGGTGCTTAATAAAAACCTTTCAGCAGGAAAAAAACCCCTCAACTAGCTCTTGGGTTTCTCTCGCAATGCCATTGTCATCTGTTCTTTTTCCCTTTAGAGCTCCCTACAGATACTCCCCTCTTCATCAAGACCTTTTACCCAAGAATAACTCTGCCAACAAGAACAGGTTTTTTACATTTGAATGTTGTAAAGCATCTATATTCTGCTTGCCACAGAGGTCTATCTTAAGCTGCTGTCACAGTTTCCTCAACGTGACACAAAATAGATGCAGTGAGTGGAGGTGATGCCATGAGCAGAGGCTACGTAAAATCAGAGAGTCAAATGAAGCAACAAAACTGGATAACTAATCATGGCAATAAAGGCTGCTGCACTCATCTCCACATGCCTCATTTAGTTTTATGACTATTTTCCAGAACCTAATGTATGCCTGATGACCTGTGTACTCCAAGTTTTTAATTTCAGAGATTTTATCAAAGTGTCATGGCAAACGACCTCCTCCTCTAGGCAAGCAGCCACAGAAACGAAACAGGTCACTTCTTATAAAATGAGGTAATTAAGGCTATTTCTTCTAGAAGAAAAAATGCTCCCCTTCCTTAAGTACTCAGAATAATGCTTTTAAGTCACAAAAACAGTGGGGACTACTATTTTGTACAGTATAATCCAGGACAGACCTCTCATTTTTTGGCCCCACTATTTCATTTTACACTTTAACCAGAGCTGGTGAATTTTGTAGTAAATACATATATAAAGGACCTGGCATACAGGTTGTATTGGAATGTTGGGGGTTTTTTTTCTTTTTAATTTAATCTCATTTTTGAAGTATATAATGAAAGCACAGAGGTTATTGTTTGGCCCTGACAAGCAAGCTACAACAGTCAACACTTGCTGCTCCCCAGCTTCTTCAGTGCTGTGGAAGAAGGTTCCTATGGCAGACATCCAGATCCAAAGATGGCAAACCTGAGATCACACCTGGTATCTCCAAAATTAGGAAACTTGCAGCTGCTCCCAGAAGGCCTTGGTCATGGAGGTTTTTCTCGTTGGGAGGGAAGTTGTCAGTCTTTGACAACAGGCTCCCCTTGCCCACCCAAGCCCCCATCAGGCAATTGTGATCAAACAGTACAGACTGTGGAGCAGGAAGAAAATGTAATTGGTTACACAGGGAAAGAAACTTTCTGTGGAACCGGATCACACTGCATCTACCATTAAGGCCACAGTGGGATTCAATTCCTTTTCAGAGAGGCTGCCAAAACCCTTGCCAGCTCTCAGCCAGAACCAAGCTGTCAAACACAGACCAGGGCTTTGTAGCAACCCGAGCCTTCCTGCTTGCCAGACCTTGGGGACCAGAAGCAACAGAAAATGCAATACTCTTGTGACTGGCTTCCCCGCCACTCCCAGCAAGTTGCTACGCTGCTAACATGAAAACAGAGCTGAAAATTTCAGAGTAGGAAAATGCATCCCAGACTGTAAGACCATTCCTACCTGATGCTTGCATACAAGTCATGCATAGTCAATCCTGTAACTGGAATATTTCAGCAAAACTGGATGCTAAAAAAAAAAAAAACAAACAAAAAACCACTGTTAATTCTCCCCCTTAAAAAAAAAAAGCTGTAATTGTGGTTTTGGGAACTTAGGGATACTGTAGTGGTAATGTCCCGTTAATTTCTTTTCTTCAACCTACCTGGAAATTCTCAAAAATGAGACAGATGTCATGAGGGGTATAAACAGAGAGCAGGATCCAGCCCAAAAAAAGCAATGAGCTAGGGGCCTTGAGATTTGAGTTCTAGTCCAAGTTTCTGTCAGCCATGCAAATCTGGAAAACCCATGCTGCTATTCTGTGTCTTTCTTCTTCCTCCCCCACTTCTAACACATCTGTTTCAACTTAAGCTCTCCAGGACAATGACTCTCTGTTGCTACAATGCCCATCATGTTGTGCTTCCATTAGGAAGCAACAAAAACCTTATATGCATAACATGACTGTAGGATAGCCAGGATTAGTTCTCAAAGATTCTGGCACAGGATTTTATTTTCTGTATTTTCTGCTGCAGGGAAGCAGGATGAAGTCACCCACTCACACTGCACTGGAAGCAAAATAAAGAGGAATTTGAATTCAACAGATCAGGAAATGCATCTTCAAGGAACTGTATGGAGCACAAGTAAATAATGCCCTGCCAACTTTTACCCAGACCATAAAAATCAGAGACAACTCTTTTTTTTCCATATTTGGTGGTATGTAGACAGCCTGGAAAGGGGAAGTAAAAAAGTAACACAGTATTGGTCCCACTTTGTGGGGTAAACAGTCTCAAAAGAGCAAATGAGAAGTGGAGTCAGAAACTAAACTAAACTAAGGCCTGTGAACCAGCTATATGCTACAGGATGGCAATAAAACCCCTCCTAAAATACACCAGTGCTTCACTGACCTATCTGTGGGCATCTACCTGCAGCAATACCCTGATTATTAAAATGGAACTCGTAAAAGGGACACAGGAAACGGCTCCCAAAGAGGAAATGGATATCCACAGCACAGATCAGGGTTTAGAGGAGAAAGCAGAATCATTGTACTACTGCTCAGTCAGATATGCGCTGCTAGATAGGCCTGGTATCTCCTACCAAAATGTACTGCACTGTTGCTGCTTTAATACTACTTTACAAGTATTTTAAATCACTTTATCTATCACCCTGTCTCTGATGAACTCAAAGGTTAAATGCTCTTGCACACCACCTGCAGACCTTTCTCTGTACCAGGAAACATTTCTATTAATTACACTGAGCATGTATCATCATCAGGATAAGAAACAGGACTGGTAAAGAGAATAACTGAGAGGGTGAATGATAAGCTTTGGCTTCATATGATGAAGTAGCAAAGCAGAAATCTAATAGGAGTGAATCACAGTTGATTTCAGTAAAATGTAATTACATTAATCAGTTGGACATTTCCTGGGGAAGAAAAATCAAAGCAAACGACAGTGACATTACAGAGCATGAAAATCTTTTTAGCAGAATGAGCAAAGAGCGTTTTGTCCTTGCTTTACCTTTGTCACTCAAAGTTGAAAAGACAGCCATTAGCATTCATGTTATCAGGAGCAGTCCACAGGAAAACTTTGCCAGATCATAAGGCAAACTCACCAGGTCTTTGCCTTGCAATATACTGTTACAGAATTTTAGACCATAGCCTCATTTTACAGGTATTTTGTGGGTGCTCTTTGATGGTACAGGCTGAGACATCAGTAATTCTGTTAGTTGCTTTTGTGAATATTATTGTCAAATAATTGTTTATATTCTTTGCAGAAAGAAATCATTTATTTTACATTGGCTGCTCACTTTTAATGGAAAATCCAAACATTTTATGTATGAGATGATGTATGATGTATTTTGTTATGAGCATGGGGTGAGATGAAACCGATGATAGCTGTGACAGAATGCAATGGACAGGAAAGAGATGACCTGGATAGAAAAGTAAACAATTTAACTGACTTTTAAATAGATTGGCTTCTGAAAAGCTGTAATTGATTTCCTAATACTGACAGGAGGCCACAATTCAATATTCAATTCCAATTTGTTTCCAGAATTTTTAGGAAGGATTGATTTGCTTTGGGTACTTTTACTTAGCAGCTTTTCTGTCAAATAAAAAGATTTTTATTTCACTGACCAGAACAGGATGGAAAGACTCCAGTGGTTTGAGGCAATTGAGGGGTTGGGGTTTTTTGGAGGTGTTTGTTAAGCCCAGGGAAAAAAACCATTACTGTAATATCAGACAATAAATCCTGAGAGATTTCTAAATATATTTCAAGGCCAGGTTTTCAATTTCCATGAAGCATATAAACTAAACTAGAATGGGGGAGTTTTTAGTGACATGATAAAGCACTCAGACATGGTCTGGTGGTTTACAATGTCACCCAGACCCTTTCAGTGTTTGGTTTTTTCCTTCACATCTCTCTTCAGTCTTTTCTCTGTAGATCCCATTTTTCTTTCCTAAAATCACAAATTTGCTGCATTAAAGGAGCAGTCCCAGGAAACTGTGTAAGTCACTGATACAACTTACGTAGATAGAGTCTCTCAAAATCTTAATCACACACCATTTTTTCTAAAACTCAAAATTTCCCAACTCTTCTCACCTCCTTTCACCAAACCAGAGATTCCCAGGCCAATCTGAGATGTTCAGGGAAGTTGATTCCTTCCTTCTTCCACACAATGCACACTTCCAGTGTGTAATATCACTTCTGTAAGTATCTTATCATTTCTGCCTTGTGAAATAAATCCAGTGATCAAGCAAAAAGTCCAAGAGCACTGAAATGCCTCAATGTGAGAACCTATGCCTTGATGATCAGGCGTATTGAGGAAAACAATAATTGTTGTCTAAAATACAATTATTTCTATTCAGGCTATCCCCACAAGGGGCCATATCAAACTTCACCACTTGAACAAGTCCAAACAAGGAATCCTGGATCAAAGTGGCCATTTCGTGGCCTCAAGCACATTTCTAACGTTTAATTGATATTTCTGAACCTGTAACAAGAATAAAATATATTCTTTTCCAGCATGTCAAGCAAAGCCAGCTGTTTGCTTCGTCAGGACAGGTCACCACTAGTTAACATTCAGCTGCCAAGTATGAACACGTTTGGCAATTATTTCAGTGGTACAAACTGTGCACAAGCCTCCCATTTCTGTGATAAAGTACTGAATGCCTCATTAAATGAGAACACACACCAGTGACAATTACAGCCCAAGGTGCTGAAAAACTTCACACTAGAGTTTCCCTTTCAATCACTTGAAACAGGCTGCACCAAGCTCCACACAACCAAGTTTTTCAGATCCATAAATTAAGCATATTACTGGTGTGTAAGGGCATTTAAATTCAGCCACACACAAGTCAAAAAAAGTAAAAAACTACAATTAACTCCTAAGCAAATAAAAAAAAAACCCATGTCCTCCTTTTCATCTGGGATCCTTTTCTTTATATTTTCATGACTCTTTGTAAAATTGCAGAGCATTCTGTGTACCTCAGCTTTGTCACAAGACATAACACATTACTTGATCACAACCTCCTCTTTATGCTGCCAGTGGTGAGCTAGTTAAAGCACAGGTCTGAAGTTTGACCGTGGGGAGTGATGACAGCTCTGTCATTGTCATCAAACTATAAAGCCCTCAACAGTTTGCAGCAGAGTGAAATTAAGTAGGCAGTGACTTCCCTCTGTGCTATTCCATTGTTCATTTTCCTCTGGACTATGCCTCTCTGTTTCTTACCCTTCTCCAATTTCCTCAGGATTTGGTAGAAGGACCTAGTACATACTTAAATAGCTACTGCAATTATTTCACTACCAGGAGAATGGTAAAATAAGAGAAAGGCTGAATCCATGCTGCTGAACTTTCTTGATGATGGTGTTCTCCCTTTTTTTAAATGGACTCTTGCCCTACAACAGCATCTGTGTTTCATCTCTCCTTGCTCAGTTTCTTTGAAGTATGGCTTTCCTTTGGGAATTTTTTTTGCTTAGAATACAGTGGGAGCACTAGCATGAAGACGTGTTCCTTGCAAGAACTTGGTCTGATGGAAAAAAGCACTAGAGTGTGTTTTATGCTCCTGCAAACCACTGGGACCACAGCACTTTCGGAGCTGGTCCAAAGCTGACCATGAGGTAATAATTAGCATCTCACAGCAACTTTACAAAGCATGAAATTAAAATTTGGATAACAAAGAGGAAAGATTGGAAGCGGGCCACTGTCCAGAGTCTGGAAACGTCTGAATCAAATCATGGTGTTTCTCCATGGTCTCTAAATTCTTGGGAATTGTAGCATTTCAATGACACTTTTAGCTACAATTGATATTCATTTGGAAGTTTTTTGTTTGTCTTCTTTTTGTAATTTTCAACTGCCCTATGGAGTGAGTGTGAAAACTACAGCATGAGAGAGTTCTGGTAACAAATTACCACAATTTACATTGTCATAGGACCATAACAAATTTCCAGATTTCTATGTAATCAAACCCATAGCAACTGTAATTAGCCTTGCAGCAACCAACTAAGTGCTAACTTTTCAAAAATTCACCCATACCCATCACCGTACCATATTTTCCTCTGTGGCAACATCCAAAAAAAATAATAGGTCTTGTAAGGTTTCTGTCAACTATTTTTCACATCTTCAGAAGCATTATAACATTTTTTTTTTCTTCAGCTGAGTGAACTGAGCCACAAGGGCCATGATGTTCAAGTCCACACTCAAAAAAAGAAAAACATTTCATGATTAAAAGAAACCAGACTTGGTTCTTTGTTGTAACTCCTAGTAATTGCTCTACTTTATCCCTTTACTTATTTGGTATTTCTTCATCTAAGCCTGTTAGAAAAGCTAAGCTAGATGTAGCACACTTAATTAAAGCTGAGCTTCAGCATTCATCTCTTTTCTATCTGGAAATGGCTGTTATGAGACTTGCTGGCCAAATAACAACACAAATGTTCTCTTATGACAGAGCTGGTGATGAACTAAGAAATATCCCTGTCATTAAAGGCGCAGCCATCTCACTTACCATTTCAGGTCACTGAAATCACTTGGGGGGAACTTCCTCCTGAAAGAATAGCCCTAGATTTATGGTGGCTAAAGAGAAGCTGATGCTTTAAGTGTTGAGAGGAGGTGTGCAAATATTAGATGATTGTAAATCCGCTTAAGAAAGTGTAAGGCTGTCAAGGCCAACTGTTGCAAGACATTACTCATTTATACAATCTAACAGCTCAGCATTCCTCCTGAATGCTATAGCCACTCTCTCAACACAGCCAGTGTATTCTTTTGCTACAGACACACAGAAAAGTCAACTTTAAAAGTCAATACAAATGCAGCCATGATTCTTTGGTAAAAACTTCATTTTTCTGCTTTTGGGCTTTAGGAAACAGTTATTTCCTAGACAGGTATATTGCTCTCTTAGCCACCCTGGGACGATGTACAAAAAAGCAAAATGCTTACAATAGAAACTACAAAGACATTCTGTGCCACATGCTAAAACACTGCTCTGCACAGCAGTTCTGCCCTTACTCTAAAATGGATTGAGCAATTCAGTGCATCATGCAGACTTTCAGATAAGGTTCTCTTCTGTCTGTGTCATGACAAAAGCAGCACATGTAAAAGGTCCTTCTTAAAATAAAAGCATATGTTATAGCAATGTAATTATGTTCTGGACATAATTTGGTTGTCCATTTACTCAATGACAAGGAATTCATCATCCTGTTCACTCTGAACATCCAGTGCTGCTTGAAGAAGATGAAAACAGGGTCTTGGAGTCCAGGGCTGCTATGCAATTGGAACAGTACACAAGCTATGCTCTGCCAAGCATCAAAGTATGGTTGTGGTTAGGAAGAACATTTGACAAAGCTTTTCACTGAGGAGCCAAAAATTCAAATTTCTGATAGCATTGACAGCAATTTAAAAGTTCACCTCAGCTAGGATGAAAATCCAGTACTCAGAGTGACATACAAATAGTAATTTGTTAAATGCAGAAAATCTTTCTTCCACAGACACTCCTCTCCGCTTTTTTTCCCTTATGAAAGTGACCTAATATTTCAGATATCCATCAAAAGTGTTTCCACCTATTCTTCATCTCCATCATGACCATCTTATTTGGCATTCTTATGTAAGGCATTTAAGCTCCCCTAAACATATAGTACCTTTCACCTTTAATTAGTACAGATCCCTACAATGAAAATTGCCTTATCAGTGGGAACACAGCAGTAAGCCTGTACCAATAGCTAATTTTAGGTGGTTTACCTAGAACATGATTTTATGTAGCTTTAATAACCCTTTATAACCTAAAATAACCAAAGAACTTTGCAGTCTGCATGATCCAATCTGGGCATTCCTTGATGTTAGGACTCTCCATTTTCTTTCCTCTTCCAACTTCAAGCAAAGTTTAATGGAAAATTACAGGTAATTTTCCTCCCAGCCCAAAGTCTCTTACCAAAAAAAGTAAGCATATTCCTTCTTTACCATTGTCCAAGGAACAGACAACATTGTCAAGATTACCACAAAATCTTTGTCATTTGTTATGTGCTCTGTCTTAGCTTTCACAGGTATTAGCAAAACAATAGCTCAAGTCGTGTCCCCACCTTGCAGATGGTGAAAAACCCCATTCAATGGCCATGGTTTCCTTTACAGGCAATAATTGCACTAACATGCCATCCTGTGTGTTTGCTAATTAGACTTAACCCCATGCACACAGTCACATCAACACATGGATTCTGGGCCATTTATTGCAGAGCTCTCCTAGCTACATTTGAAGCTACTCCTGTTGATAAATTACTTCTTTGTATTAAAAAGAATAAACAGACAAGTATCTGCAAGATCAGGCTCCAGGCCTCTTGTTTGTATCAGCAGCAATATTTCACCAGGGCTATTCAGCATTACCCAGCCTTGCACGGGGCCTCTGCAATAGCCCAGTTTCCATACTGGCTGTCACATGTAATTTTTATGATCCACTTGTTCTACAGCACGAAAGCCTCCCTCCCTCCATCAGCACCATCACTCAGAGCACCTCCAGAACTCTCCTTTTAAAGGCTGATACTGATACCTGGTAGTTCAGCTGAGCTGCTGGCACAGGTACAAATGCAATAGTGATATTCATCTGTTTGACTTTACCATCAGAATCCACCTGCTGGCCATTTTGAGCTGAGTGACTTCAGAAGGGTCAGACAGACCAGGAAACTCACACAAAGAGAGCAGGACTATAAAACACATCTTAAGTTGTGCTCTACAAAAGCAGCATTCAATGACAGTCTGTGAAAAATTTTGGAAATTCTCTTTTTATCTGTACTGAGTATTATCTCTACTGCAATTTTCACTGTAAGAAAACTGACAAAATACCAACATCAGAGCCACAGCCTGAATCTGCTTCATATCAGTTTCTCCAAAGAGGTAAAGGTTTACTTTAGCTTTAAAGAAAGAGAAGGGTAAACCATATCTTTTTTTTAAAACCTACAGTTCAAACATTACTTCTGAAAGCCTCGCTAGCTCGCAACAACACACTGACATTCATTTTCCTCACTAATTAGTAGTACCTTTGTACTTCAGCAAGCTGGAGGCCAGATCATCCACACTTCTAAAAAGGTGTAATAAAACACAGAGACTAGAATTCACTGAAGTATGTTGAATTGTTTTCTTCTGATTTATCCTTTACCAAGTGCCTCACTAAGACTGGTGTTCACACAAGCAAATGGCTTTAGGTAGCCCTGCATCATGGATACCTGAACTGCTCACTTCATTTTGTTTTCAAAATTGCTTGTCCCATCCCTATTACAGAAATCATCAGTGCTCTTGCATCCATCTAAAGCAAGCATAAGTAGCTGAAAAACTGAAGCCTGAAAATGTAAAAAAATATTTCAGATGATGGTAGAAAATCATCTGAGCTTCTAAAGAACTACTCAATGCTATGTCTAACCATAATTAGGAATTTCCTGCAGTCTCTGAAGTGTGGTCCCTGAGAAAAATTAGGAGATACAAAAAAGGGTCAGCAAATTGCTGGTGAAAAAAAAACCATCTTGCACAAGAACTATGTTAATAGTAGAACACAGTGGAAACAGCATAGAGCTGAAACATTTGGTAAGGCATACTGAGAAGAAAAACTAAGCAACATCCAGTCTTCCCTAAACTATTTCATCAGAGAGGAAATATTTACCAATAAACTTGTTTTAAAAGAAAATAGAGCAAACAGCAATACTTGGTGAAGACAAGACAGACGTGGATAAGTACAGCTAGACAAATTTCTGAGACCCAGCAGGTGTGTCTACTACCCATAGGAGTGTTTTAAATTAGGTTAAATGTATGTCTTAACTGTTGTTTTGCTCAAACATTTGCTGAGCTTGCCTCCTGGGAGTTCAGACTGGACATCAGGAAAAGATTCTGAGTGGTCCAGTGAGAAAGTGAGTGGTCAGTGGAACAGGCTCCCCAGAGAAGTGATCATGGCACCAAGCCTGACAGAGTTCAGGGAGTGTCTGGATGATGTACTTAGTCATATGATTTCATTTTAAATAGTCCTTGCGAGGAGCAGGGAATTGGACTTGATAATCCTTATGGGACCCTTCCAACCTGAGATATTCCATGGCTATTGTAGGCCTGGTCTGGCCCCACCAGCTACTGTTTGTCCTTCATGCAAAGCATACAGACAAAGCAGCAGCTTCACTAGTTAGAACAATTTGAGAATAACCTTTTTTCCTCAACCTTGTCTAGATTAGTAGTCTGACTTTTTCAGTCTTCACCACATAGAAAATAGTTGCTACTTTAGAGTTAGTGAGGGCTACAGTTACAGCATCCCACAGCACCAAAGTACAAGCACAAAACATAAGGTATGAAAAGCACTGGTTCCTTAGGTGAGGAAAAATGAGCATTTCAAGCACAGATTTTCACTGATGAACTTGCAGCTTCAACAGATTTTGCAGAAGACCAGAGAGCTGTCCAGTGTTTTTTGTCCTGTTTAATACCTTTAATGATGACCTGGGTGAGGGGATTAAGTCTACCATTAGCAAATTTGCACATGACACCAAGCTAGGTGGGAGTGTTGATCTACTGCAAGGTGGGAAGGCTTTAGAGAGGGATCTGGACAGGCTGGATCAATGGGCTGAGCCCAACAGCATGAAGTTACACAAGACCAAGTGCTGGGTTGCAGCTGGGTCACAAAGACTCCAGGCAGCACCACAGTCTGAGAGATGAGTGGTTGGAAAATGGTGCAGTGGAAAAGGACCGGGGGGTGCTGGTGACAGTGACTGCACATGAGCCAGCTGTGCCCAGGTGACCAAGATGGGCAACAGCAGCCTGGCCTGTTTCAGAAACAAAGTGGCCAGCAGGATCAGGGCAGGGATTGTCCCCCTGTACTGGGCACTGGTGAGGCCACACCTGGAGAGCTGTGTCCCGTTCTGGGTCTCTCAGTTCAGGAAGGAAGACTGAGGAACAGGTCCAGAACCAGGCAATAAAGCAACCACTCAGCCAGACTCCTGAGAGTCCTTTTCACCCTTCCACCTTTGCTGTTCTTCTCTGTGATTATCCCCTCACAGAAGATTTCCCTCATGTCTCTGCCTACAGTGAGTGCAAGTGTCTGACAAAGCAGCACAACTGCACCAAGACAGTCGCTTAACTGGAGTGTTTTAGCAGACAGGAGGCTGCGCTCCAGCAGGCTGATTACAAAACCTCCAAGGCAATAGTAACTCAACTCTGATAGCCAGAACATTGCTGGGATTACAGTAGTATTTCATCTCTGAAAGGAGTTTTTCATTATCTTGCTCAATGATCTCATCTCGGGATCCATCACTCGCTTGTTCAGTTGTTTTTCTTTTTACTGCAGTATCTGGAGCTTAAATCATGAACAGTTTTAGAAAGGGCAGTCTTGACTGAGCCAAACTACAGAGGAATATGAGCAAGATGCAAGAGTTCAGTCAGAGCTACTTCAGTTTATCAGGGTGGGAAGGTAGCAAAAAAAGACTTTAACTGCACGCAACCGGCTCCCCTTGGCTGGTGCTTGTGCTCCCAAATGTGGGATGGCTGACCTAAATCATGCATAAACTCAAGCAGCCTCTCCTTAATCCTATTTTTAGTTAAACCCTTACACAAAATTGACATTCAGGCATGAAGCACCTGCACCAAGTCAGACATCCAGCTGATCAGAGAAAAACAGAGCACTCCCAAGTATAAGAACAGAAAGAGCAGACTGCAGAAGACAAAGGGTGACAAATAAAGCTGGCAACAGGCACCAAATCTGCATTTCTACTCCTGAAAGTCTTCTCCTGCACCTCCTGACTGAGCAGCCTTCAGGTATTGGAGCCCACAACTCAGGAACGTTCTCTGGGTATGCCAGTATGGGACAATATTCATGCTCCACTTAATCCAGGGAATTGTTTGAACTATTGTTAGACTAGATACCAACCTGCAACCTGAGTTGTACTGTGATCCCAGAGTCTTCTTAGCTTCTGAAACAACTTAGAAATGATATGAAGAGCACTACTGCATTATTTCTAATAGGGAGGCAGACTTTGCAAATATATCACTGTCATCCAGTAATGCTGAGTTTAAACAGTTAAGAGGTACACTTGGACTCATCACAAACTAGGTAGAATATTTATTTTCTGTTTTCCAGTTACTGGAGTCACTTTACACAGCAGAAACGCATCAAGGTTTTTTCATTAGACTTCTAATGTAGGCATTTTATCTCTACAAATGGAATATGAGAAATGACCAAAACAGCTCAGACTGTAAATCCCTTTAGAAATAAAAACTGGTATTTTGTATCCTAACTACCATTTTTTAGATTTTTAAATGGTACATTTTCCCTTCATTCTACAAAAAAATACATTTGAATGGGATCTGAAATCCCACTAAAACCTCTACAGGATAAATGGCAGCAATGTTTAACACTGGAGAATTCTGCTGCAGCAGAATAATATCTACATCAGTGGAATTGAATAGGTTTGCTCATAAAACATATGCAACCACACAGATGTCCTTTACTAAAGAAAATATTTAACCTTATTTCCTTTACACAGAAGTTTGCATGCCAGAGAATTCAGCACACGAAATATATTTAAATTTAATACATATGATTTTTGTTGGATTTTCTTATTGTAGCACGTACACATAAATAAAGGGACAGGGATATAATAAGTTATAGGCTCATGAAATGCTATCAACTCTGCATAGTAAATGGAAGAAAACATGATAACTGTTTCATTTGAAGCAATCAGACATGCTACTAAAAAGGACAATGGAGAAACTGATTGCAGAGGAAAATAAATCAGGAAATTTCTTCAGAGAGCAATAATTGCTAAATACCATTAATTGGTGCTGTACATGTCCTATGGAGCTCTTTGTGAAGGCAGTAAAGTTTGAAGACACATTTACTTAGTAAAAGACTGATGATACTCCTCCTTCCAAGCGGTTCAGCTGACCTTACTGCCCCACAACTCGTTTTTTTTTTGTGGGAAAAGTTAATCTGAGTCCTCTTGCTTGGCACCCACAGGAAGGGCAGTAAGCTCTGGAAGTAAAGCACAGTAAATACCAGCTGATAAACTTTCATGTGTGTGCATGAAAAGAACCAGCAATTCTTAAGTCTTCTGTGTAACAAAGGCAGTCCAGAGTGCTATTTCTCATTGAATTTTTTTTTTAATTGAGCTGAGTCACAGATTGTCCAGTATGAAATGCTGACTTTTTAACCTTTGATTTGTCTGAATCATAGCAGGAAAAATAAACAGATGATAAAACTACTAAGGAATTTGTCTTTTCAGTTTTGCACAGAAACAGTTTCCCACAATAAAAATGATACTCTAATTCTAAGCTTCTGAACAAGACATTTTTCTAAAGCATTGGTACTAGAAATCAGAAGCTTCTAAGTTAATTTATTTTATTTTAATGTCTTCTCTTCATCGGGAAAATTTAATGCTTCAACATGCTGTTCTTTTAAATCAGAAAATAACTTTATTATTACAGCTGTGGGGAGGGTTATTACTGCTTTAACCAGTAAGTTAGATTTTCATCCTGGCTCTTGCCTCAGTGTTTGATGAACAAGAAATCTGAAAAATCAGAGCTGATAGCATCCCTTTCCCAAATGATGAAAAACAGATATACTTACTGTTTGTTTCCATGGATGACACTAAGCCGTGTCACACCTAAGGCTCTTTACATCAAAGAAAATGAGTTTTGAGTTTGTTTCATTGCTTTTATTCTGAAAGTACTGGTAAATTGATTTGAGGTTTTTTTGTTTTGTTTTTAAATCTGTAATTATTGGTGGCTGCTACCTCCAGAGTACAATCTTCCAAAACACTTTATTTTATTAATACAAAGGGGTTTTTGAAAACTTCCTTTTCCACTGTGAGTTTTCATTAGATTGCAAGGTAAAATGTGTCCAGAACTCCAGAACTTCTGTGAGCTTTTTAAACTCAATTTTTGTTTTTCACCTGCCCCTTGGAGGCTCCTCCTGCCTGTTCAAGCTCACAGCACCTTCCTTGCAGACAGCTCCAGCTAACCCAGGCTTCCGAGGCAGCCTAAGAATGGGTGTGAGTGGAAGAAATATCGAAAGACAGCGACCACACTGAATCAAGTTTGTTACAGCTGGATATGAACTCTATTATAAAATAAAGAAAAACAAGAACAGCTGCAAACACCATGCTGACAAAACAAACAAGAACCTAGATAAATTGTTCAAGCTTTACCATTGTGTGACATAGGGAAGTTTTGATCTTCATTTAAGATCCATGTGCCTAAATCCACTTAGGATCAGTTTAAACTGCATCAGTATAAAACAGATTCCAGCTGGCGCCACTAAACAGACACAAAGTGTTCCTGTTGTCTTCTGTCACATGGTTCACACTACTGGAATACCAAATTTAGTTGCCAGTCTCAACTTTCTGCTTCTACCACTGTGCCAGACAGAATATTCCCCCCGCCAAAAAAAGTCATGGCAAGGAAGCATGCAGTGAAAGACCCAACAAGATTATTTTTCACTGACTATATGTGAATATTTTAGTTCAGCTTCGTGGCAACCCTTGCTAATCAAACATCTCAACTGTAGGTAGGAGAAAAAGTAGGTGAGCTGTCCAGTTAATTTTTTAAAAATATTTAACTTGGTAGCCCACTGTACTGGGCTGATGTACCAGGAAGGAAAAATTTTGCTTCCTTTCATGTCCAATGTGTTAATGTCACTCTGGAGGAGCAGCTCATCAAATACAGAGCTCAAAGTCAAATTTCAGCCTGTTTTATGAAATCCATGTGCCTGAAATCAGACAACCAACAACAAATAAAACCTCAAAAACCCTGCAAACAAAGAACAACCCACAAAGCCGAAACAAAAAATAGAAAAGACATGCCCAATACATATAAAAGTAATTCCAGGTGTTCTCTCAGTTTCCTGAAACACCATCTTTGTACCTTCCTCCCTGACCAAAAAAAGGCACTTACCAAGTTACCTGTATTTTGACCTATCCTGAAACCATCAAGTTATCATCACAAGAGTCATGAAAAAGATGTGTAAACTGTGAAACTTCTCAGTGTCTGAAAATAGAACTGCCTGTTGTTGGCAATGTCCGGTGTACATGCAGGGAACAGGGAGAGGAAAAAAATGTAAGTGAAGCAACTAACATGAAAGCTGTTATGGAGGAGAGCACTGCATTAAGATGCTGATAATCTGGCCCATGATAGGCCTTTTAAGGAGTTCTGATGCACAAGATGAAGGGAAAAGTTGATCAAGAGAGAATAAAATACTTGCAGTGTTACCAGAGAGACTTTTTCCCAAAAATGCTATGGAGATCTAACACTATGGTTAGGGCAAACAGATTATTGTAAAGAAACTACCAAAGGTTTTGCAGTATACTGAGCCAAAAATATTACATGACTGTGTTTTAAGGCACTTCTAGCCACAGTACTTGAGCTGTTTACTGAGCAGTCCCCAAGCAGCCTACACAGATATTTGATTTTATCGACGTAGGCCACCCACATCTGACCCAGTAAAAGTGCACATGCGCAAGAAGAATCTCCCCAAAACAGTGCATCTTTTTTATATAATCTGACCGTTAGCAAACAAAACCTCTTCTTTTCTGTCATGTTCATACAGAAAGAAATCCAGGACATAATTTTATGGAAAGTACACTGGAAACATTTCTGTATCACTGAGCATGGCATTAAGTCAACACAGGAATTTCTTCTGAGACTTGTCCATACCTCAGCATTTCTTTTAGTTCCAAGTTTATGGAAGAATAGCAATACAAAATGTTTACACATCACACATGCACCTAATGGGTTTCAGTCTGGCAAGGTAGACCTGAGACTCCCTGAGAAAAAATGAAAGGACAAAGTAGACTTGCTCATTATAGGAGGTGCTGGACAACACATGGTGACAATTACTATGTGTTTTGAAAATGTGTATTTGGCTTACATTTCCCTTACAGCAGAGGCAGGATTAAAAATAACAAACTGTGTTCCATCTTTTTTTTTCTTTTTCCAAAACCTACAATTTATTAATATAAAAACACTTGTGGGCAAACTGCAAGGTTTCAGAATAGGGAGGAATAGAGCCTAAAGCAGAAAAAAAAAGTTAAAAAATTTAAATGCAGTGAACAAACCTCCACCAGAGAACCACCACCATGCTTCAGTTTGATTTGGAAGCAAACCAAATTTGCATAGCCTGCACTGGCTGAGCAATTTGGTTTATACTTTCAACTTATTCCTCATGTGAGGATCCAGTTCTCATGTCTCAAGTCAAACATGAGTACCTAGGAGAGAGTAAGCCTTTGGCATAAAATGAACCTATGGTGTTTCTATACACAGCACTGAAAGGAACTTTCTCCTCTAGAGGCAGAAGAGGTGAAAAATAAACAGTTCTACTGCAAAAGTATTTGCAGCACCACACTGTTCTCATGCTTCTTATCAGGCAGCACAGATCTCAGTAGAGACACCAGGGAAATGGAGAACAGAGGGATGCTTTCCTTCCATCAGATACAGGAATGCCTACAGTACCGGGTCATGGGGAAACTGAGCTCTGCTGTGGCCAGCGCTGTGTTTAAGCAACACCCACAGAGAAAATCAGTTTTGATTACTGAAGAGTAATTACCAGCCAAGATACATTCCCTTCTCTCAAGCAACACTTCAGACAGAAACTATCAAAAGACAGGAAACTTACCTAAGGGTTAAAACAACAACAAAAAATTCAATCACATTGCAAATAAGATCATATTCAACATTAAATGATGAACAGTATGAACAGCCTTTTGTGAATTAGACGTCATACTGCAGCTGTGCCTCAAAGCAAACTGAGCAGAAGATCCTGTGTTGTAAGCAATTAATAAAAAGCACCATGAGCACTGAAAGATTGCCTCATCTCTTATGCAATGACTCTTAGCTTCTGTATACACCTAGACACCTTGATTTGCTCATCTCTTTAGATCTTTTATGACACAACGATCATCTCAAGCCATCTGAAAGTGCAACAAAGAGGAGACATCCAGGAGCAAGTTCTTTGTTAAGCACAGCAAGCATCCATAGTGACTCACCATACCCATTAATTTTTCTCTACCTGAATAAAAACATGCTCCGAAAATAGGAAATTTCAAGTTTCAAGGGTGCTAAGTATAAAGTCTTAAGAGACTATGAAAAATGCTGTTACTATTCATTTTTGTATTTCACTTGCCTTACTCGTCTGTCTCCATGATTTCACATTGTAGCTTTTCAACAACTAATCCCACAACCATATTTGAATTGTAGAGGAACAAGATAGGTCTAATAGCATATTAAGTAGCAATGGCAGTTTGTTTCCCATATGAATGATACTTTCTCCTGCCTGTTAATATTTCATTGTACCAAGTCTGTTTCCAAAAAAGCTAAAAAGTTCAGATCAAATGTCAAGGAAAAAGATGTTACAGTCTACATCTTATTAGCAGAGAGTGTGCAGTTGTGGAGTAAGCCTTTTGTAGGAAGAATGGCAAGCTGTATCCTCAGTTCTCTAGTTGGATAGCACAGTGATGACTGATGAAAGCTTTTATCCTTGTATCCTACAGGCTGTTTCCAGGGCAGTTAGTGCCTGGCTATACTGTAATGTTAGCTCCCAATAAACATCTCATTATTCTGCTTAGTTCTGCTCAACAATCCCCTTTTAAAAAAAAGTCACCTAACCGTACCAAAACTTATTGCAGTTTTCTATTTTCTGGTTTTGCATGTCTCACACTATGTAATTCATCCAGATGGTGACCAAGGGATTTAGTGTTGAGGTCAAACATAAGTTACAGAAGAAAAAAAATAAATCTTATGCTGAGAAAAACTTCTTCTTGATCTGTACTTAACTTTTAATGCAGCATGCACTTGGAAGCCACGAGAGAGTTAAACCTGCCCCAGACCTTGCCAGCTGCTCTGTGCACTTCCGAAATAACCTTGGGAAGGAGCTAGCAACAATCTGTGTCCCAGCTCCCAGAATGCCAGGCATTCACACATTACAGCAACAGATGCTGGATTACAGCACTGCAGCTTTCTGTCCTGGCACACTTTCATTTGTTTCTAGCCGTCATCTCCACTGACCTCCTACAGACCTCAGATCAAAAAACAAAGCAGAGGAAACTGCATTCAGGATCCCAGACAAAATGCAGCTTTCCCTCAGTGTGATGTTACCTGACAAACCAAAAGCATACCAGATTTCAGCTGCAGTCACAATATCACACACTGACAGTCTCATAAAGACAGTGCCTATGTTAGTAAAATTAGCATATAACAACTGAACCTGTCAGAACTCTTTCCATCCCAAGAAACCAGCATCAAATTTTCCCAGTTACTTAATCATCACAAAACAAGGTCTGATTGGCCCATACAAAACCAAGAAGCATATCCTGGTTGTTCAAATAGGTCACAAGGCTTCCCCAGATGCTGTTGAAAAAAATGGCTCTTAACTTCAGCTTCACTACCAAGAATCTTGGAAAATATAATGCTGCTTATCAATATCCCAGACAGTTGGGTGAAGTTTGTATTTCCGCAGACCTTCTATGCCATGACTGATACTGAATTTTTTTTCTTGCATTATGAAGGGATTTCAAAGTAAAATCTTCCCCAGCACACAGAGCAGTCTCCACAGCAGTTCCTTTTCACATAAGTGTTTGCCAAAAAGATGACACTCATGGGAAAATATTTTTTACAGTCAACCAGGAATGTTCAAACAAGTTAGTTCCTATAGCTGTATGAAAGTTATGACACAGAACAAGCATGAGAATAAATGCAAACAAACCCTATCTGTGAACTGATACTTGAAATAATGTACACAAAACTGGTATAGAGAACTCAGATAATAATTAATAAAGGAGCAGCAATGTTTGAATTTTTTTGCCAAAACATACATAAGACACTTAGCCTAGAGCTGAATAACCTGAAATACCCTGGCCTTAAATCTCCTTCCCTTCTATAACCTGCGCTTAACCTACAGTGAAAAGGTATCTGTACCTGAAGGGCACTATGCATCATTTCATATTCTTTGTTTCAGAATTTGTATCACTTGCAAGCAAACAGATCTGGAATCCAAGCCAAAAAGCAAGTCCCTGAACTGGTATACAGCAGTTTTCAATACACAACATATTGTGCATTGGTGGTCAAGCAATTTTGCATTATCACAGTCAGGAAAAAGCTCTGGGCTTTAGAGTCCCCTCATGACATTTGATGAGAAAGTCTTCAGGGGAAAGATGGAGGGTCAGAGGATGACCAGCAAACAGTGAGTGGCAGCCACCTCCAGTCCTCCAGCTCTTTACCTGATGAGCTCACCAGCCAAAAGTCCTATAAACCATCTCCCACTAGGTCTGCAGAGGTACCCTCTGATTTGTGGATAATTTGTTAATGGGCCCTCTGAGTGTCCAGAGAGAGGTCATCTCTATGGTCACTGTGTCATGCAGCTCTTCCAGAAAGCTGGAACAACTGAAAACATTACATCTGGTCAGAGAAGTGTCAGGAGGCTGAGCTGCTTCATTCGTGGGTCTGACAAGGTCATGTGAGGGGATTTTGTGCCCTTTCGTCTCCTCTGCTCTTTTCTTCTACTCTGTCCCAGCAGGTGTCATTAATAATCCTTGTGTGGATTTCGCTTGGTCTGACCTCTGTTTAGGAGGGAGACTACAGTAAATCCTCTTGAAGGACCAGGGAAAAAGCCTGGGTATTATTCCAGCACCAGCTCTGCCTGCTTTAAAGAGAACCTTCAGAGAGCTGCAGGGACAGAGCATTTGAGAGGATGTGGGGGAGTGTTTACAGCAGTGCTCCTTTTGATAGGTGTTTCTCAGTAGCCAGCTACCATATTGAAGGAAATAATCTTTGCAATCCCCTTTTAGGACAGGACATGTGACACAAACACATCAGGGTGTCAAGTGGCAGAAAAACGGCACAAAATGTTCTGCCCCATAAAAATCTCAGATCTTAATGAAACCATAACAGTTGCCAGGGAGCCAGCTTTCCTGTGTTCCAGGAAAGCAAACACAGATTTGATGTGCCAGGGGTCTCATGTTCCACCAAAAACAAACAGCTTCAAGGGTTAAAGTCAGCAGAAGACAGATGTGCTGTCTTTTCCCACCAGCCACCCATATCCTATGCCAAGTCTGCTTGAGACCACGGTGAGAACTAACTGGAAGTCAGCTGAGACAGCCTGTGAATCTCTTGCATAGCACAGGTTTGGAAACATTTACCCTTCCCTCAACAGCTGCTTTCAGAAGGTCTTCAAGGAATAATTTAGAATACAGAGGTGATAGGACAATGAAACCCTCAGATCATGGCTATAAATATTTCTTTCCCCACTGCTATTTTAGTTAAGGGCCAGTCATGCCACCCTTACACATACTATTCAATCCACTTGTATTAACTACTCAGAAAACATGTTATTAATGTTACTTAGCTCCTAATTCCACCAGCTTTCAGTAAGATGCCCAGCTGTGATACATCTCAGAACCTGTCTCTCAAATGGACAGAAGCAAGTGTCTCCCAGGTCTCTGCTGGGAAAGTTTCTGCACCTGATGCCTTTCTCAACCTAGAAATGAAACAACACACACTTTCAAGATAATATTAGTATAGGAGGAAATATAAAAGCTGGTCTTCATTGGAGGCCTCCATAGGCAGTTATGGAGAAATGCACACAAAAGTCCACCCCCCACAGGGATGCACAGTTTTACACAGCATAATTGTCAAAAACCACACAAGGGGAGCACAAGCAGTGATGCAGTCAAAAGTGAGAGGAAAGCTAATGTCTTCACAATTTGATGGGTGAAGGTGCAGGTGTTAACACCTTTGAAATGGGTCTTAAGTCTCTACTAACGTTGGGTAGTGGGTTTGTTCCAGAGTCCAGACAGCTTGGCTCCTGAAACAGACAAGGGTCTGCACAAGCCTGAACTTTGGGGTAAAATAATAGGTTCAATGGGGGAATATGTGGTATGAGGTGCATGAAGGCTGTACCTTCCTAGTTTCACCAAAACCATAGGAAAAAAAAAAAAGCCCTCCAACAATATTTTTAGTGTTAGGGAATCAGGGTATTACTTTTTCTGGCCAGGATGTGCAACAGAAATAATTTCATCCACACGCAGCCCAGGTGTGCAGAGAAAGTCATCCCACAACACATGAATTTTACCTGATTTTTCACAAACTTCATACAATCAAAACCCATAGAAATTCATTGGTTCAATGTTCATTGGCTCCAAGCTAGACAGTTCTTAGTATCTGGTTTTGTGCTAGCTACAGATCTCTTCTCCTCTGATGCTAATTAGATCCTCATTCTTGTATTTTCTTTCCCAGCCCAGGTGCCCCCAGCCACTGCAAATTTATTGTTTGGAGTTGATAGTTCATTACTGGCCCTTGATGGTCAATGTCTTTTGGGTATCTTCTGTGCTACTCCCAGTCTGAGACTGTTCAGCTCATCAGGCCTTCACCTGGTGAAGCAATACTCTGGAAAGAAACAAATTCATTTCCCCCGGGGCAAAGGCTTGATGGTTGGACTTGATGATATCAAAAGGTCTTTTCCAGTGTAGTTCATTCTGTGAACATTTTAAATTTCCTATCTCCAACACTAGTTCCTCAGCCAATGGGGAAAGAGAGCAACATGCAGCTGGGAGTTTAGGATAAAAGGAGACTGCACCCTCCAAAACCTAGGGAGAAAACCCCACAGGTATGTACCCCAGTGCACTCTCTCCCTTTGTTTGAATAAAGTTACAAGCCTCCTTTTTCTCCTTTTTGGACATAAACCTCTGGCATTACTGGATTTTTCTGTCAGAAGTGACATCAACACAGCTGCAATGGGAACGGCAGGAGCAGGAGCACTCCCAGTTCTGCCATGTCACTGGCAGACGAGCTGCTGGCAGACCTGGAAGAGGTGGCAGGGGAGGAGGATGAGGCTGAAGGCTCCAAGGTGGGGAGGAGCTGCTGATTGAGGATGTGAGGGATGAGCTGGAATCACGTGAGGCTGTGCAGCATCACCAAGCTCTGGGGGTCCACGTTGTTTGCCAAGACCATGCAGAAAATTGAGGAATACATTGGGGAACAGCCCAGGGCAGCAGAAGTTTTGGGGCCAGTGGAGGCAGTCCCCAAGTACCAGCTGATCATGGATGCCAACAACCTCATGGTAGAGACTGAGAATGAGCTCAACATCATCCACAAGTTCATAAGGGACAAATATTCCAAACAGCTCCTGGAGCTGGTGTCACTGATGCCCAAGGCCCTGAATTACATCCAAACCATCAAGGAATTGGGGAATTCCCTCGATAAATGCAGGAATAATGAGAACTTGCAGCAGATCTTGACCACCTCCACCATCTTGGTGGTGAGTGTGATGGCCTCCAGCACCCAGGGGCAGCAGCTGGGCAGGATCGAGGACACGTGTGACACGGCGCTGGTGCTGAGTGGAGCTAAGCTGCACACCTACAAGTACGTGCAGTCCCACATGTCCTTCATCACCCCCAACCTCTCCCTCATCCTTGGGGCCTCCACAGCTGCCAAGACCATGAGAGTGGCAGGGACCTGACCCCACTGTCCCAGCTGCCAGTCTGACACCTCCTCCTGCTGGGGGCCCAGACAGACACTGCCTCGCTTCTCCCCCACCTCCATATCCTGCCCCACACCGGCTTCATCTACCACAGCAGCATTGCCTGGACCCTGCTGCCGGATTTGAGGAGAAAAGTGGCATGGATCATGGTGGCCAGGGTGAACAGCTGCCATGAGAGCCAGGATGGTAAGGTGGGATACTAGCTGAAGGAAGACATTGAGGGCAAGTTTGACAAGGAGCCGGAGCCCGCCCCAGTGAAGCCACTGCTGGTGCCACTGGATGGGCTGAGGGAGGAGGGAGGGCCGGAGGTGCTGGAAGATGGAGAAACACTTGGGCGTGATGGAGATTCACAAACAGGCCAGCAGGATTAGCTCTGGGGAGACCGAGGATGCCTGCCAGGAGGACAACCTTGGGTTCAGCCTGGGCCAAGCCAGCAGTGGGCACATGTGCCAGACCCAGGGGAAGGAGGCCACCAAAGCCTGGATCAGCAAGGCCCTGCAGGAGACCTGGCAGAAGCAGAGTGCCATCTATGGGGGCAAATCCACAATCCAGGACTGCAGCTTGGGCACAGCCTGGAGCGTGGCCTTCCCCCACCCTGCAGGGGTTGGAGATCCTGAACCTGCAGGCAGCTGAGAAGAAAGTGGCTGAGGCCAGGCAGAAATATTTCCCCAGCATGGCTGAGTGTCTGAAGGTCAAGGGGAACAAAAATGGGCTCCCCATTCCCCCGACCCCACTTGGGATCCCCAAATCCCACCCCATGACCCCCAAATTCCCAAGGATTTCCCCCCCAATGTCACTTTCTCAAACTTTTTATAAATATTGGAATTTGTGGTTGGAGCATCTTGGGGCAGTTTGCGGGGGATTGTGAGGGGTCAGGGTGTCCTGAATGGATTCTGGATAGTCCTGGATGGATTTTGGGGGATCCTGAATAGATTTTGGGAGTCTTGGGAAAATAAATTTTAAAAAAATATATAGACTACAGTAGAGTTACAAATACATGTGTGAAGAATGCAGAGAGTATATAAAACAAAAAAAGGTAAAAATCAATTGGCATCACACCCACATAGTACTTTGATATTTAAGAAGTTACCATGGTAACACCTGCACTGCAGCCCCAAATGAAGCAGGCCTTGCTACCAGTCCCCTGCTAGAACTACTGGAGCCTGACTTTTTATTTCATACAGTACATCAGGGCTAAAACATCAGCCCAAAAAGCAGACAGCAAAACCCTGGCCACTGAGTAGCACATTTAATGAGCCAATAACTGTATGCTGAACTGTTGATTTTCCTGGGCATTCAATTGATTGAATATTAAGCAAGAAACTTAAAACAACAGAAACTGATTAAGAGTTGGATCTGGATTAAGTTATATTTGTGAATTTTACAGCCTCAAAATCAATCTAGAACTACAGATGCCAAACTCTTATATTAGTAAAGCTTCCCAAAATGCGAAATATGTTCCTGGGAGAGTACATCACATTATGCAGTACACAGATCTCATTTCTCAAGTTGGGGTTTTTTTTGGTTTTTTTTTTTTAATCTCAAAAGAAATATATGTAGTTGCCTTGTAATCCTAAGAGTCCTGTCCATCCCCTTGAAATCCATCATCCATGGCACCACGAATTCTGGAGCACCTGCATGTGTTCGGTTTGCAAACACAAGCCCTGTTTATTTTCTGCCACTCAAAGCAGGCAGCTGCTCACACGCTCTGTACCAGTGAACCTGGCTCACTGTTCCCTTGACTCTCTCACTTCAATCCCAGAAGAGGGCTGATGTGCGAGATACTAACCTTATCTTCTAAAGAAAGGCATGGAAATACAAACTTGTTCCATAACAGCAGCTTGGGAAGAGTTACTTGACAGAAGGAGCAGAGTCCTGCCTGCTTTGTTGTATCACTTCAAGCAAGCTGTGGATGTTTTGCCCACAAAAAGTTCAAAGATGCCTCCTCTGACATCTTCACCTGTGCCTGACACAAGTTGCTAAAAAAGCCTTCATAACATGAAAAGGCTTCTCGATCATTACTGACCTGAAATGTTGTGAGTAATGCAAGATCTAAAAAAGCCTGCAAAAGTTTCTTTCCACCTTAGCATTATTCCATGTTCTACCTAATGATGCAATATAATGGTAAATACCAACTCTGCAATCATGGATGAAGAAAAACAAAGAAGAATTTATCAATTTTCTCAGTGTCTTTTTTTTTTAATAATCAGCTCAAAGGACACCTTATCTTCTGACTCTGTATCAAAAGCAATAAGCAATTGAGAAAGCTAAAAGGATAATTCATTTCAGCCAATGCCAGAAACGTCTGTATCCATCACAAAATTCAAATATCACTGAAGCAAAAATCAGTAAAACAGAAGTTACACTCTAAAGACACATACCTTTATAGCCCATTAATACAGCTGTCACTGTTGCATTTAGTGAAAAAAGTGTAATGGTTCTGCTTACTGGGGAATTTTGTAATTCTAAGTTCCATTTGAACCATTCCTCCTGCTCCTTCCACTGCCAGTCCTTGGTGGTTTTGTTATGCAGGCCCTAGGAACACATGGACCAGCTGCAACAGCTGGGATCCAATTTCAGTTTCTGTCTTACCTTACAGAACTACAAACACAATGTCAACCTTCAGAAAATTAATCCAGATCACACCCTTTGAAACTCAGCATGATGCTTTTTGCAGTTTGCTTTTGTGGGGAGCTTCTGCACAAGTCCAGGCCTTCTTCAGCTTCATGTTTCCTCCTCACATCTGTGGCACTGGAAACACCGGAACAGACACCTTGAAGACTATTAGTAACAGAATGAGGTAGCTATAACAAACAAAACAGCAGTAAATATGTTCAGCTGGTTCCAGTTCTCATCTTACCCCTGCCTAACTTGCCTTTTGTTCCACCTCTCTCATGCCATAAAGTCAGCTTCCTTGCATGCACACTTGCTGTTTATAATTTGGAGTCAACGCAGAAGTTACTCACAATTAGGAATTAAATTTTTCTGAAGACACTAAGTCCTGTTGATTTCAAAATAAAATTCTGCATGTCCTTAGTTTCTCTTAAAAATGTTTATAAATCATTCCACAAGGTTTTCCTTTGGAAATCATGATAATTTGGCTGTGTACATATACCTCTCCCACTGTTTATAGCAAGGTTTGTGACAACTTTCTGCTGCTTTCCTAAGAAAAGTAAAGCTCATTTATTTCCCAAAAAATGCTGTCTACTGACTCCTAAAAACTAAGCAGCTAAAGAATGCTTTTGACATCATACTTTATTTTGCAGCTGGCTACTTAAAAATGTTCCCATATACTCAGCTTTAACAAAGCAATTTAATACCAAAGGCAACCAGCTTAAAAATAACATTTTGAAGGAACCATGATGGAGCAAATCCAGAGAAGGGCAGTGGACTTGGGGAAGGGTCTAGAGGGCAAGCCCTGGGAGCAGAAGCCCAGGGGGCTGGGGTTGTTTAGCCTGGAGAAGAGAAAGCTCAGGGGTCACCTTATGACTCTCTTCCTCTCCTGAAAGGAGGTTGTAGAAAGGTGGGAGTCAGTCTCTTCTCTAAGGCAACCAGCAAATGGATGAGAGGAAATGGTCTGAAGCTGAGCCAGGGGAGGTTCAGGTTGGAAATCAGGAAGAATTTTTTCACTGAAAGTATTATTGGGCATTGGAATGGGCTGCCAAGGGAAGTGGCAGAGTCACTGTGCCTGGAGGTGTTTGAGAAACAACTGAATATGGCACTCAGTGCTGTGGTTTAGTCGGGGAGTGGTTTCTGGTCAAAGGTGGTGCTTGATCCTGGAGGTCTTTTCCAGCCTTAACAATTCTATGAAGTCACAAAATGAACTAAGAGAAACAGATAATGGTGTGCCAGTGCTGCCGAGTAGCTTAAACTGAGCCCTGCCATAGTCAGATACTGTTTATCTTGATTACAATTAGCATAGTAATTAAAAGTTCTCTGCCAAAGCAGAGCTCATAGCAAGAGGTATTGATGTAGAAATGGACAGCCCAGTGCTGCGTTCTGTAAGGGTAAGTGCTTTTTTTTGCCAAGCTAAGAACCAAATTCAACCATCAACACATTCTTACAAATAGCTTGGTCTCTTAACAGAAACCATATTAAATTAATTATTTACACTTGTTTATTACACTGTTTTACCAAGCCTGTTAAAAATACAAACCTTAACGTTCACCCCGCCTCACTTGGAGAAGCATTAGTAAAAGTATCACCTTCTCCTTCTCTGTTATTTAAAAAAAAGAAAACCAAAACCACACAGACCCTTGACTTGCACTCAGCATCATAGACAGTATTAGTCTTTCATGCAGTAGGCACACAAGTGCAAACTCTTAAAAGAATTCATTTCTCTGCCCATACTGTCCTCAAACCCCAGCAGAACAGAAGGAAAACTGTCTATAGGATATGGAAACATCACTGCTGTACTCATGCAACAATAGTGGCACATAGCAGATGACAGAACGGCTTCCATTTTGAGGTTAATGCAATTCCAACGTATTTTAAATTTGACATCACAGTGAACTTGTGTATACTTGATGCTTCTTTAAGCTAAAATGAACTAAGGCTCCTCATCTCATCCCCTTCAGAACAAAAATCATTGTTACAACACGATCTCCTGCTAGCACTCAAAAAGAAACAATTTAAAGTATCTCTAATAGCTACACCTGTTGCAAGTGAAGCAGAAGACCCATTGCTAATTTTAAACTTGATAGATCAAGTTAAGCAAGCTGCAAGCCAGTATTAAGGGAATTTTAAGTCCATGAGGGGAATTTTCAGGTAAAAAGGCATCAACACCACAGCAAGCTTTGCTGGTATGGTTTTAACTGAGATTGCCATTTCAAAGTCACACGTATAAAAAGCCACTTTTATCAAATCAAATGTTGCACCTGCTTTTATGCACATATTTTAACAGGACTGTCAGTAGAAGATACTGAAAACATGCAAGTTTAAAACTGGAGACCAGTTAGGTGTCATGGATCAGACTGTGGCAAATCACAACAGTGCTTAATGGGCTTTTTCATGCAGATACAGAACCTTACCAAATCAGCCTATTTTTACAGGTAATACTATAAAGCCTAGAATTCCTCAACACATTTTATAGCCCAGAACAGGAAATTAATTATTACGAGTTTCTGCAAAAAAGGACAGCATTTCTGAGTCCTTTTTTTTTCTTGCACAGCTGAACAAAACCCTTTTCTTTAACTGTAGCAAAATGATGAGCTTTCAACCTCACACAGATGTTTACAGAGGGAATGGTTACAGCCTGCTCAAAACAGCAGAGGACTGAGATGGAAGAGACCTCTGGAGACAATCTGGTAATAGGGACAATGTCCCTATTTAACACAGGTCGCCTACAATAGACTGTCCAGGACCGATTTATATGGGGTTTGAATAGCCCAAGAATGTAGATTTCACAATCTCTTTGAGAAACCTCTGATCCTTCTTGACCACTTTCACAGGAGAAAGATTTCTTATCTACTGCCTTTTGCCCTTTCACTGGTGTAAGGCAGAGAAATTTAGCTCTGTCACCTTTAGTGCCTGTAAATGATGACATTTTCTTTTACTCAGAAGACATCCCGTAAAACCTGAGTTGAATTACCTAAATAAAAAAACCGAGTTACTCTTAAATTTGAAGTCAGGCTTGGTAAGGAAGCTTGTAGACTAAAAACCCATCTGAATAAAAGAGATGATTCAACCTCTGAAAGTCTCAGCTCCCTCAATCTTTGCACAGGTGGGTTAGCAGCACTTCCAGCCTCTTTTCAAGACCTGCGCGATTGACTCAGTTGATACAAAGGTGAAGGGATGTAGAACTGCTAGAGACAGGCACAGACTGAGCAGCAGGGATGAAAAGCAGCCTGAAGCTCCAAAATTCTGATTTAGCCTTGAAACAAACATGAGCTTAGTGAATGCACAGAGGAGGGCACAGTCTGCCTCACAGGCTATCCAGGCAACACAGAAATGGGTTTTTTTTCCCAAAACTTTCTTGTACTATAAACTTGAATAGTTTTTACTTAGACACACTAATAAAACTAACCACTACTCTGTTCTGGAGACAGGATAAACTTGGGAGGGCTGTGTTCAATTAGCAGCTTCCCTGCTCTGCTACTAAATCCAAACTCTTCCCTCAAAAAAGAGAGTAAAAGCTTAAAAAAATCCAACCAAAATGAGCATATTCCAACAATTTAAGCCATGGTCATGTTCAACAAGTACAGCTTTTACCACAACACTAAAAAAAAAAAATTAAAATAAAAGCTAAAGGGCTTAATACAGAGAAATACAAAATAAGAAGCACTTTTTTTCTAATTAAATGACAAGACTAAAATACCTGCACCATTTTCTCACACACTTACCAGATGTTACCTGCAGGTAAATTCACACAGAATCCTGCACCATGCTCATTTAAAGCTAGACTCAAAAAGCTCAAGAAAATATTGACTAATACTCATTTTTGGTCTGGCAAAGGGAAGAACGTGATAGGATGAAAGGATTAGATATTAATTCCATTAAAGTATCTAATTATGTTAGTGTTTTCCTGCAGATGTTATGGCTGTGTAGGACAGGTAGCTGTCTAAATGAGCTTAAGCTTGATGTTCTTAGCAACTTCTAACAAACTTCCTTCTCTCTGCCAAGCTGAGTAGTTTCTGCTTCCCTCTAAGACAATTAGTAATCCCTACTGGAGAGAACATTTGTCTATTTTCAAAGAAAACATTACTCCCTTGATCACACCCGTTAATATTTTTCATGCTTTAATTTGGTACCTATTATACCAAAATTCAATATTTATTTCAGCAAATCTAGGATTTTAACAGTACCTTTGCTTGAATAGAGAGCAAATACAGCTTACAGGACCTACCTACATTCAAAGTTCTGCATTTTACCTCAACTTTTACCCTGAATCTGACTTGGAAAGAATGGACATTTCCATAAATCTCAGAGCAGCAGCCAGCCAGCCAGCAAGGACTCAGGAAACAAGTAAATGAAAGCCAATTGTGTAACTAACACAGGAGGATGAATTCTCAGTTACCTGTGAAATTCATTACTGGAGATTCTGCCTTTGCCTCAGTACAGCTTGAAGATTAAAAGTTTAAAAGTCAAGCTATTTTTTGATAACAGGTTTATTTCCTTCTTCCCTCCCCTGTCCCTCTACTTTAAAGCAAATAAGACCAGCTTTCATTTGTGAACAGCTGAACTGAGATCACGTGCCCACTGGGATTTTAAGTGGCTTCCATTTAGTCCAGACAGCCTTGTAACACAGTGCCCTTGCTCCTCACTCTTAGATAGTTCACATATGACTTTCTGGAGTTAACAGAGCCATCAAAACTAGTGAAGAGAAAGTCAGGGCCAAAATATTAAGCTGGACAGAAACATGAGTTCCATTCCAAGAATTATTAGAGGAGAAGCTGGTGTCTGCTGTTTGCTGAACAGCCAAGTCTCAGACTTCAGTGCCCCTGAAATGCAGTATATGAAATCCAGATTGAATCTCATAGCTTGGACCCTGAGCTCAACACCAAAAGAGCATGCCAGAGCAAGGTGAAAATAATTGCATGCACTTGACTGAAATGCAATTTACCCTTAACATTTCTGCTAAAAATGTTCAGGTATTATTTTAAAATAGATAGAAAACCACTTTCCTTAAGCCAGACTGTCATTTAAATAGTGGATCTTTAATTTTTACTAATTCATGCCATTTATGCTGATAACCATTACAAGAACACACTACTACAGTGACAAGCTCTTTCAGACTAAGTCAGAATCTGAACACTTCAGAGGATGTCTGCAATTCATTTGTCAACTTTCATTTTGCACCCCAAAGCAGACAACTGAAGCAATTACCACAGTGGTGAATCTTGCAAGCCTTTTTTTCTCTTCCTGTTGCCCACTTCTATCAGGAAAATTATATTCCACCTTTAGGTGCATAAAAATATTTCAAACTGCTAATTTGCTAAAGCTTTAGCTATACAATTTACTTCACCAGTTTAATATCCAAGGCTCTGGTATCCTGGTCTAGCAGAAATCTCCATTTTCTGACTCCCAATCACTGCACAGAATGAGCTGCAGGGCACCTGGAGTAGTCTCACATTTTGCCCCAAGGGCAACCCCAAGCTCTGTTCCCTGCTGTGAGCAATTTCGACTGTCACATACACAAAACCTCAGGGATCTGGCTTCCCTTGCTGTTCTGTGCCAAGCTCTCACCCACAGGAACAGCAGTTCAGCAGGCATTTGGTGGGGCTGGCTGGCTCAGGTTCCTCCAGCAAGTTCTCCTGGGCTGTTTCTTGGGGTGTGAAGTTGAAAGGCTCTCTTGCCCTTTTTGCTGGAGAGACTGCTTTCTCTCCCAAAGCCCTTCTGTCATCTCCCAGTCCTGCTTCTGCCTGGAGCCACTTTGATTGCTGCTTGGGGTTGCTGCACTGTACACCCTAAATGTCTTCTCTTCTGCTGCCTGCAGTAGCTGGGAGACAAAAATACCATGGTCCCCATTCTTCACATTCACTTCCAACCCCAAAACATTTGTTGCTGCTTGCTGTCCAGACATCATCCCCAAGGCACTTCCCAGCCCTCCTCTTTTTTTCTGATCCTTGTTCTACTGTTTTAAATTTCCATGTTATTTCTCCCCAGAAATCCCCCCTTTGATCTGCTTTTGATCCAGCAGGAAAAAGAACGGTGGGAAAACAAGATGCACTGAAAAGCTGCATTTATCACAGAAACATTCCATGAAAGTCTAGTAATTTAAAACATGGAAAGACATCTCAGCTAGAACTATCACAAGACAGTTTTGTGGAACTAACACACACACTGTTTCTAGTGAAGTTTTATAAATACAGCTACTCCACCCTCCCTTCTTTTTAGAGGAGAAATTCAAAGGGATTGCCAGCACATGCTCACTCCAACCTTATACAGGGCAAAAGACACAAGTCTTTTATTCGGGTTCAGAAGGCATTTATTGCTCCTCTATGATGACAAAAACTTTATTAAGTTAGGCTGAATGGAAAGGTTTCCTTAGTATTAGCAATAGACTGTTTTATATCCATATGAATTTGTGCTATTAAAAGCAATCATGGAATTTTCATGATAAGTATGCCTTAAGGAGACTCATCATTCCCAAACAAAAGAAAATTCCATTACCAGCAAAAATTTAACTAAGCTTATTTTTGCTGCATTTTAGTGTACCACACTCCCTTCTGGTTTTTCAGTCCTCCCTTATGTTATATAACCTTATTTTATTTTGTCATCAGTCTGTCTTCTTTGTTTTTCACTTCACATCTCACAGCATCAGATTGAAAGCATCATTTCTGGTGAGAAGCTGCATTGCATTTTAATTGAAAAGAGAAACATTTGTGTTTAAACCAAGATATTTCTTTTATAACGATGGCATGACGTGAGCTATGATCTACAAACTCTTCCCCAGCCTAAGTGATTGTATGATACTCTGGAACCAGCCTTAAAGAAATCACAGCTTTTCCTTATCAGTCATAAGAAACCCACACCTCTATTGTCCACATTACAGCTCTTCTACAAATAAACCCAGTATTTCACTTCAAGAGCTGTCTATCTCAAGGTTTCTCCCATGATAAATTTAGTTTGTTTTTCAAAAGGGGCAGAGCAGCTGAAGGTCTCTTTTCACAATATTCACAGAGCAAAACAAGACCTCGTTATTGCAGTAGCACTCCTTGTGGCCCTAAAGATGATGTACCAGCCTTTCCCTTATCATAACCTCAATTTCTCAGAGGTTAATAACTGATATGTCACTCTGCAGCTACACAGAACAATCCACAAAGTCTCCACCAGGGAGAAGGCCCACAGGATACAGCTCAATCTTTTCCAATTAAAATTAATTTCTTCAAGCAAACAAGTCTAGCAATATTACAATGTTAAGATAGCTTTCAAAACATCGAGGAAAATAAAATTGCCACTTAATAAATTCATAAAACACTGTACTGAGTAAAACTGCATTTTTAGCTCTGGGTATGCTCCACATTTATTTTTGTCTTTAAACTGCTTGGAGCAGGGCGTTTTTACCTGGTTTTTAACTATGGAAGAGAAAGGCTTCTGTCCCCACAAAAAATTCCACACTTGAACTTTATGACACTTTTGCATTTCAGCAGTTCTCACAGTCCAAACCAGTTAAATATTGCAGTTAGCATGTGAAGATTTCAATTTGAAAGATTTGTTGCAATTCTAAAAGTACTTTAAATTCTTAATAGAAAAATATTCACTTGATTGTAATGCTTTCTTACCAGTCCAAATATTACAGCACAAACTCATAACCAGCTCCATTTATGTGCAGCACTTACAGAAGATTTACTACAGCTAGAAGTAGTAAATTCTAGCTTCATGCACTCTTAAAAATATATTTAAAGATATTATTTAACACACTGTTTTCTAGAACTAAATCTTTCACTCCTCAATCTACATCCTTTTCTCCTCTGTGTGACCCTGCTTAAGTACAAAGGCCTTGGCCCCCACTTTCTGATAGGAATATTGAATATATATTAACACGTGGCAAAAAAAAAAAACCAGCAAGAATTTAAAGCTGTGTTAAGTGAATGTGCTGCTTTGTGCATAGCAAATGTCCAGTTCTGATGCCTTAACACAAAGGTCCCTCAAATTCCACATGTCCACCTGAATACATGCTTTTAGAGGATGAATAAAGATTTATACTGGTGAAGTCTGAGCTCTCACATAAATGTTAGACACAATTGTGCTTCCCTTGGAGATAGCTCAGTCGAGATTCAACATGTACACCTGACTGATATGATAACTCCTTTTTCCATGCAGGTGAAAGACTTAAACAGAGACCTTCTGGCCAAGTTGGGTCTTTAAGGACATTCTAGATGTCATGGAGTTCTGCTTCTTGGGATTTCTTCCTGATATGGCCACTGCACAGGCACTAAGGAGATTTAAGAGTAGCTAAATACCCACCACAGTAAATGCACTCTCTTCTCATGCTTCATAAATTTGTAAAAACTCAAGAACTGATTATTAGCAAAAAAAAAAAAAAAAAAGTCCTTCCCCCAATGACTTGCATACTGCAAGAAATGTGTAATTGTAGGATTATGCTTGATCTCACTGCCATTTGTGAAAGGCACACATGAAACCTCTCAGAGCTCAATGGGACTTGCAGGTTCTCACTGGCCATCTTACATATAACTTGATGTTCTACTGTGTGAAAAACAAGAAGGCATTAAACACTTGCCTTACTATGTGAACTAGACAATAGCTGCATTTTTCATCAGTGAAATAATCTATATTTTAACAATGAAGTCAACTGTCTGTTTACTTTAAAAAGCACTGTTAATAACTTGCATCTTTCTGACTATGACCTTAATGTAAATGTCTAAAACTCCGCTGCTTCCTCAGGCAGCCTGTTCCAATGCCTGACCACTCTTTCAGCAAAGACATTTTTCCTTATATCTAATCTAAACCCCCTGTGGTGCGGCTCGAGGCCACTTCCTCTCGTCCTGTCACTTGTTACCTGGGAGAAATGACTGACTCCCTCCTTGCTACAGCCTGCTTTCAGGGAGTTGTAGACTAACATTAAAGTTTCTCCTCAAAACTCAGTTCTGGTTAACCAGAGAAATTGAATTTTAAGGATGGTATGGAAATGATTGAATTCCAACTGAATAGGGTCAATATCAGTGGAAAAAGTAAAACGAAATTTAAAAAAAATAAAAACTCAAGTAGTTAGGAAGCAGAGATATTGAAAAGACATTTTTCAGGTATCTGCTAGTCTTCTTCAATTTGTAAAGTGATGGAAGGGGAAAAAGGCTACAGATGAGAAAAAAACACTGAATATTCTCTTTCAGCAACAAGATGTTAGCCACAGCAAGAAAAGGATGAGCTCATCTATAACAGCACCAGATTTTTCCACCCAGCATGTGCCACTTGGGCACATCACATGTCAGATAAGATCTGAGCAGTGCAACACAGCAGAGTTCACATCTGCACATGCCTTCTTCACTCGTCACAAATGAGTCACCCACTGCAAATCACAACCAAAGAACTGATTCTTTTCACCTCGAAGAGGCAAACTTTATTACTTCCAAACAGCAAAAGTTTATGGAGGATCTTCAGCTGATTGTTGCAAGGAATTCAGGAATTGTTGCAAGGTTAGTTAGCCCACAATTATCTGTGCTTCACTACTATCCAGTAGCATCTTATGTGTCGGTGTAAGGAAATTCTGATTAATTAAAATATTCCAAGAAACCTCTTATTCTATCATGAATTGCAATTAGGATACAGCTTAGCAGACTGCTCATCAACACCAGAAATAACAATGTCATAGAAATACTGACACAGAATGATATTGTTACTATCTCGTGCTTAGCTACCTGTTTATCATATAATCAAGTAATATATGTGTATCTTCCAAAAGAAGCTTAATACCAACATTGAGCATATAAAATACATGCTCACTGTAAGCAAAGCAGCCACAGAACTCTTCCCAAGGGGCCACACTGTCTTCATCCAGCTCTGTGCTGGGAATTTTTTTTCAGCTGCTCCATTGCCCTCAGCCCTGTCTGCCCACCCCATGGCACAAAGGTCCTGCCACAGCCCAGCCAGACCATGAGTTTGAACTGCAGCTCTGAGCCTTCCATTTGGGATGCATTGGCCTCTGAATATTTACCGCAAAACCTGTTTTCCTTCTGATAAGAAATTACGTGACTCCAAGTTTGGTATCTGCCACTGCATGTCACATTTCTTTACATCTTTGATAACTTTCTCTTGATTGTGAAGTTAGAGAAATTCTAGAAAATTCAGTAAGAAGCAACAGATGAGAAGGAACTTGCCTTTCTATATTCTTTAGCAGGGGAAAAAAAAAAGCTTAAGCATATTTGAGCTTATTACTGGCACAGTACTAAGAGGCAAGAGGCATTTTTGCATAGTTTCCAAAACTCACACATCTTGGGGAACTTGGCAGGACTCCTTTTAAAACACGCCTTGCTCTCCAGTCACCTTCTACAGAGATGGGGGTCACTGCACCCTCACACTTCACTTGAGGTGCAGGAGCAAGCTGAGACTGGAACAAACCTGGCCACAGCAAGTTTACAGAAGAAGCAGATTAAAGAATATGATCTGTAGACCATAAAGTGTAGGAAGCACCTTAAGATCATGCCTCGTCAGAGGCTTGTTCCAAAGCAAGTAAACTCCATCAGGATCAATAATCCCTTGAAGTGGATTCCAGACAATTCATACAGGAAAAAAAATACAACCTCTTTCAAAGAGAAGAATAGTGAACCAGGACAAAGAGGGAGAGGCTGCAGATAAGTGAGTGCAGCCAGAGGTAACATAAAAGGCTGCACTCAAGATACAGAAGTCTACTGAAGCATCTCAAAGTGCCATTGCTCCATATATTGTAGAAACCACTCTTATTCTTCCCTCTCTTTTATTATTTCTTGAGTCAAAGCCAGGCGCTCCCTGAGCAGATCTCTGATTTCAGAACTGCTACACTCAGATGAATAATAGATACCAACTCTGAAAGGAAATAATTTGAAACTTCAAATTTGCTTTAGCACCACAGCAAAGCCTTTATTATCCACTCTCTCCACAAGTGAGTGTAACCTGCTGCACAGAAAAACGTGCATTCTCCTGTTTCCAGGAGAAAATTTCTCCACAGAACAAAAAACGGATTAGTGGTAACCTTTACCTTGCACAGGCTGGAACCTTAACCTGAGTGCAGATCTTCATATTTCCACAGATGGCACTTTCACGTGAGGATTGTGACAACAGCAGTTGTGGGACTGAAGAAAAAATTATTTTTCTTGCTCCTATTTATGCTGTGTTCTCCCCCACAGATGTGGAAGTGTTGTGGTTTTACCCAAGCTAGCAACTGAGTAGGACACAGCTCCTCAAGCATTCCCAGAGGGATTGGAGGCCCCCTCCTCCTCCCAGCATGGGGTGGGGACCAGGGTAGATAGGATTAGGAGAAGGCAGGCGGTGGTTCTCCCTATTTTCCATGTAGCAGAACTGAGACAGGCCTGGCCCACAACCTTCTGCAGAGCTGGCACTGTCACCAGATCACACAGTCCTAGAGTGATGCTTTTTTATATATATATCAACCACCTGAAAAGCTTCCCCTCCTGATCATGCTGAATGGAAAAACCTTAGCTTTGAAGGACTATTTCCATGCAAAATAATCTCTCCTAAGATATGAGAGTGTGTCAAATTAAGCTACATCTCTGGAGCCCTGTCCCATACACAATTATGCCAACAGCAAAAGTGGCACACACAGAGCATTGCTGTGAACATACACATAAGACACACTTCTTTTGCTACTCTTCCTGTTGGATATAATCATGACTCATAGATGTCTTGTTCCAAACTGATTAAACTCCTTTATGAACAGTGAAGCCCTTGAAGTGTACTCCTGACAACACTTAGTGAGAAAATGACAAGTTCCTCCAAGCAGAAGGAATAGCTGAGCAGGACAAAAGAAAGCTTACATAAGAATTACAGTTGACCTTTCCAAAAGAACTTTCTAAAATACTAAACCTTGCAACACAGAACTGAGTGAATAACAAAAGTCAAAGTTGGTTTAACTGCAAGGTCATTTTCTACTTTGAAAGATTTTCCCTTATCAGAATCAGTCTCATAAGATAGAGCCTCCGAGGAAAAAACCCTGGGCAAATATCCTAAGGTGTCAACATTTTTACCTGCATTCCCAAGACCTCTTAAGAAATGATTTATATTAACAGAACAATACAAACTTGTCCTAGCAGGACCATGAACTCTGTGACTGTTCCCTTATAAAATATGCACTTTTTCTCATCTGTTCTCTTTGCAAACACCTTGAATTGCCAAAATCATCTGACTCACCTGCCCCCAGCAGTGAGCAGGCCATGAGCCCTTCTCATTAATAACACTTTCTCCTTTCCCTTCTGAAGCATTTTCAGCCTTTCTCATGAATAACACTTTCTCCTTTCCCATCTGACTGCGGTTCAGCTGAGGTGCTAGCACAGGATCCATGGATTCTGCAGGAGAAATCATGCACATCCCTGAGGACTGCCCATTATATGAATGCTTTAGCATTCATTTCATCCACCACTAAATGTGCACGAATGAGATCTTTATGGTCCCTTACAACCCAAATCATTCTATGAAGGAGCATGAAAATGCTGTGTGTGATTTGCTGCTCCTCAAATGCTTTTCAAAATGAGGCAATAATGTAGTAGCTCTCTAACTCTCCCTTTGCAGAGGGAAAAATTCATTAGATCACCTGACCACTCCAGTGGAAGCAGATACATCACTCTGATGGAAAAATAATGTATTCATACCAGCCCTTATGGACATTTAAACCTCAGAAATGACCTTGTGTTCCAGGGGAGGAAAGGGAAGCATAAATATTTGTTTGGGTGCCTTATTGATCAGCATTTCCTAGAATCAGTAGTATGGACACCAAAGCCGTGACAAGTTATAATCCGTAGCTTACAGCTGAAGTTGCATCAGAACTGCAGATATTACAGACTGCTGCATCTTTTTGTTATACTATAGCATCCCACAGGCAATCACCACTAGAAAGGCTGCTCAGAGCTTTCATTTTAATGTGGGAAACCGTAATTGTGCTTCAGGCATCTCAGTCAAGCAGAACAAAAAAGTTTTTAAAAAAATAATTTGAAGCACAGACTCTAGCCATGACCCTGTTAGACATCAAATGTTTTTCATTTAATTTAACCAAGAACTAAGAACTTTCTCTGCTTACCACATTTTATGAACTTGACTGAGTGCAGAGGAGGTATTTTAACTCTCTACTGCTTAGTTATTTGTGAAAGCATTTGTAATTTAGCACATGAGCATAAAGGAGGTAAAACTTAGCTATTAGTGTCTCAGTAATATGTATCTATTCTGAACTTTCTGATTTTGTTGTTTTGGGTTTTTTTTAATCTATTGTGAAAAAATATTTTTATAGAACATTTATTCCTTTTCAAAGGAAATTTACAACCTGTCCTACAGTTTGGTTCTGTTCTAGAACTCTTTCCAGGAGCTGAAAACACCAACTAATGGGGATAAGTTTCTGATTTAAGACCAAACTGTTACCCTCTCTTGTAAAAACCTTGATGAATGTTGTCCCACTTATCAATTTAAAGAAAAATTATATCCTTAAGATTTAGAATATTGACAGGAGTATTCACACACAGTTAGACACAAGATAAAAGCTATGGAAGGTGAGATGAGCCTGACACCTGCCTGTTGAACATCAGCTGATCTTGGACTATGCTCCTTGCACTTGTCTTCTTTCCAGAGTGACTGGAAGCAGCTTCTACTGCAACTTGGACAGCTCTGGAAATTTTCCTGAGATAATCAGGAGATGGAGGGGATTACTTGCCCAGATTTTGAAGAGGCTAAAAGACCAGGGGTGATTTGCATTTGGCCACTGGCAAAGGCACCACAGCATGATGTGCTGGTAGATAAGGTATCATTAATTGACCTGTTTCACCTCGCTGAGTTATTGAGGCACTGGATGCTGCTAAATCAATAATCATCAATAACAGCAAATGCATGAACAGCACTTTTTCTTCACTCTTTCAGCTCCTAGCAGATGCTCAGGTAGAACAACTCAGCTCCCTGCCTCCAGGGGCCCCAGCAGCAGTCAAGTTGGGACTTTACACCTCTAACCCTTGCATAACAAAAAACCATGGCACAGGAGACTGCACAATCCTCCACTCCACAGTTTAAGATGCAGTGCCTGATTGTTTAATTGGTGCTCATTTTCACTTAATTTCATTTCTGGTAGTATCTATGGTTTGTTTCCCATCTATCAGGGATCGAAACAGGGCCTTTACTGAAACACTCAGCTCATATTCCTTTAGATATGAAAGCATTACTTAAAAAAGAAAAAAAAAAAAAAGCTTTTCTACCCTCAGGAATTGTAGCAGCAAATGAGAAATTGGATTCTTTGTGTCATTATACCATACATTACCAAATAGTCAGGAAATCTCACTAATAGGAAGTGCTAGAACTATTTTTTTTCTGATACTGCAATTACTACTTTTACAGATATAATTAATCTTCTCCCTGCCTGCACTCAGTATACTTATCACAGAGCACCATCCCCCAAATCCTTGTTACATATCCTCAATGTAGCATTGTTTACATGCACACTTAGTGTTGATTACACAGGCTCTGAAGAGTTTGCATACCTGCATCCAGCCTTCCTCCACAGCTTTCCATTTCTCACACTTACCTTTGAAACAGCTGGAAGTAATTGGTGGAAACCCCTGATAATCCTATTCAGATATGCCACAAGTAACACCACATTTCTATTATCCAACAGTGTACAAGTAAACCAGAACATGAATCAACCAGCCTACACAGATATCAATCTCTGTAATACAGCTTTTTAAACTTTATTTGGTTATCCCATCAAATGCAGGTTAATAGGTGTATGTGGTGTCATATAAGTCATTTATAAATGGGTACAAAGAACAGCCACACATCCAACAACCCAGTAACACTTATTTAGAAAAACACTACAAGTCTTGAAACAGGACTTCTTTTTAATGCAGCTAAGTGGAAATTATTGGCTTTCTTTTCTTCAAGGTCACACCCAAGTTTCATATATGGCCTGATCCCCAGCTGTTCAAATGCTTAAGCTGCATTCATGTTAACAGATGTTAAATATTTCAGGCTCTGAAACCATGACCACAAAATGGAGAATTTCAATGGCTACACTTGAATATGCAAATTTGAAATGTCAGTCTTGATGAGCAGGCAAAATACTTTCATTTCCTCCAACTTATGGATTCCTTGATTTCAAATCTAAAATAAACAGATGCAATCATGCCACCTGACCTCCCAAATTTCAGCAATACACAGAGTTTCTCCAGAGACACAGAACTACCCCTTGTGCTCACTGCGTGGTTTGCTCTCTCATATTTAGTGTCAAGCCAAGAGCAAACCCAGGCTGGGTACTGTGGAGCATCTGATTCTGCTGTGACCCAGAGAAATTTCACTGACCTTTAAAGTTAAGCAAGTGCAAAACCTCAGTCAAGTAATGCTGTTTGCTGTGAAAACCTCATGCCATTCTCTTATTGGATACCGTTATGCCCAGGAAAACAGAATGGGTACAGTCATGTGAAGCAATAAAGGAAGTGCAGACTGCAGCCTCCTGTGCACTGCTGAAGCATTTAAAATTAAAAACTCCCTGCTTCTTCCCAAGATGTCTCTCTCTACAGAGTGACTTTCTACTTCTTCCTGTTTAATTGCTGTGCTTGGGCACAGGTTACAGGTTTGCCTTAGATACTTGTTTACAACAAGAAAATGAATTTATCATGCAGATAGATACAAATATTCACTCAGTTTTAGTTCAGGAAAAGAAATTCTGTGAGAGAAACGGATTGCGGAGTAACAAATGGTGATTGTCAGGGCACAGCCAGGGTAGTATTACACAGACAACTGCAGCTAATTTTTTAGTCATCAGGCAGAGGGCAAATGCAGCACAAGGCTGTATCTCTCTCCTCCTATTTTCCATAAATATTCCACTATACTTCAGCTTTCAGTATCTTTCATCAGCCCTCCCTTTTACTTGATATCATCAGTTTAACTAGCTACCTGTTGCTATTTCCTCCTTTTCTGACAAGTGCAACCATTCCTTCTATTCCAATCTATAATTTGCCTAAACAGCAATATTCACATGGTTCTAACAGCAAGCATACACCACAACAGGAAAAAAACCCCAAAAACTAGGAAGCTCCTGTGACATTAAGAGGCAGCAAACACAGCATTGCTTCCTGATGGTAAAAGGTGTTTCTCAACCCAGTTTTCTCTCTAATAGATTACTTTTTAACAAGAGAAAAATGTTTAAAACGCATGCTCTTTAAGGTTCCATATACAATAACTTGATATTAATACAAAGAATAAAAACCCCTCTGACAGACCTACAAGATAAAGCACACCAATCATGTTGTGCTACATTCAGTAGCTGTACTGCAATGCACAGGCTCACTGAAGCCTGTTGGCAAATTTGGTGTAAAGTGACGTGGTAATTAAAAACTTACTGCTAAAAAATATCAAGTGCAGCTCTAGCTCTGCAAGGAATTTTAGTAATTCATCTAGCTCTCCATGACCTAGCCCCAGTGCACGCTAACTACAGGAATAAATGAAAGAAAGCATGGCCTTTGGACTGGTCAGAGAAGGCTCTGGTGATGTCTATGGCAGGGGCAGCCCATACATTCAGCACTTACTGTTAAGCAAAGTGAGTGAATTAAGAGTTCCACCCAGTTTTGCTGGTTCTGGAGTTTCTTTAAAATGGGGATATTTGACTGTGAAATAGAAAAAGGCTATTTGAGGAGTAAGGCCAAATTTTCTTCCCTGCCTTAATTTAGAAATCACAGTCATGGGTCTGGTGGGAGGCAGATGCTGTTCTGTTCCAGTACTGCAAACAACTAGTAATGGGCACTAAATACTTTGGGAGCACTTAGGGCACAGAGCACTACTCCTGAGTAATTGGCTTTCTACTCACATAATTTTTATAAATTTTGTACTGATCTAAGAAAAGTCAAAAAGCAACTCAAAAATCTAACTTAGGTAACAAATATTACAAATCCAAGTGAACAAATCCAGTCCCGTTGCTCACTGAAAAATACCAGCTTGCTTTGCAGCATCTGATCACATGTCAAGGAACCACTTTCCAGTACACAAGTTGAATTCCCATATGTCTGTTCTACAGCTGAGTTATCTGAGGCATCAAGCAGGCTAAAAACACTTAAGATCGCAGAAGGAAGCAGGGTCAGGCTAGAACATAATTTGATATGAAAACAGTAGCCATTCTTCCAGCACAGTATCAGTGCTCACCAACTTTGGACACTTGGTCTGTCTGCAGTCTGAACCACTGCTGCCCAGTTATTGACATAACATTTTCCATAAAATGCTTTCTAGTGAAGGCTACCATCTCCTTGCTTTTCTTTGAAACATCTGCCATCATAAAACCTTCCAAGACATCAGCCCAGACCATCCACATGCTGCTGTTGTTTTACTTTACAGTAGATAAGTTTGCTGGATTCCTTACATAAAGATTCTGGTCTAATGTCAGTTTTTCAGCCATCGTATTTAATGGATTTCATCAAATCTGCTAGATTTGGTGTCCAGATTGGGGATGTTAACAGGTGATTTTTACATTCAGCATTTCTCAGCTCCTATATTTACTAATCCTAACTAGCCATTTCCATTGCCATTTTAAAGGCTGACATGTCACTGCAACATGGAAATCCTACTGACAGCATCTCTCAGTGTGCTGTCAGAATCCATGACCAGCATGCAGGAGAATGTCCAACACAATTGTTCATCACTGACCACAAGCACTGAATCCACTGCTCAGAAATGCCTGTCTGATCCAAAACCCATCTTGCTCTGCAGAAACTTCTGCCATTTGATTTGAACACAAAATTCAAGCATAATATGAAAACCAGAGGATAAAATCTCTGGAGTCTGGCTGGAGTATCATTTATTTAGGGAGATTAGACATCAGTGTTGCTACCAGTAATGTGAGACTTCAGTGAGCATCTCCCATCGTGTGCTGCACACGTTTCACTGAAACACCAGTGCCTGTGGCTTATCTTTCCAGGTTCAGCTCTCCACAAGAAAAAGCAGCCAATTAGCTAAAAGTCCTGCATAGACAAGTTCAATTACATCTATTTCTCCCGAACCCTATGGGGATAAACTACATGCAGAACCATCAGGGTTGATAATTAACAACCAAAATACAAAGAAAATTTATATAAAGAAATGAAGTTACAGTAATCCATGAAAGAGTTAAGCTTGGAGGCAAAAGATGAAAGAAAGCATAGCAAAAAAAAAAAACAACTATGGTAGTTTGTTGAAAATGAATTACTCAGTCTAATGTTTGCCCTTTAAGTCATTCCAGACTTACTACAATATATCTGCTAGTGTTTTGGCCTCTAGATAACCTGCCTAGTAAATCAAAGCAAAACAGTGCATAATTAAAACCTAGTCTGGTTCAGATTATAGAATATACAATTTATTTTTACAAGTAAGAAGACAAACCCCATAATTCACTTGACATTTCACCACTCTCTTGAAATATAGTCTTTCCACTGGTGAAAATAAACTGCCTAGCAGCTGTGTTATATATTTTACCTAAATGTATATTTAGATCCATGATGTGTACAGTCTAACAGATTTGTAGCAGTTTTGAGGGGCAGAGACAGTCCCTACTCAGCTTTCACACAGGCAAGTTGGGAAAGCATGGTAATAAATGGCAATAAATGGCATTTGTGTAAACAGAAGAACAGTAGAGACCAGCAGGACACTTCATTAGTACCATTTCACTGAGAAATAGCCTTTAGCTTATTTGGATTCCTTCATTCCAATCTGTGCCTGCCGGACCCCTGTGCTCAGAACCAGGACAAATTTCACAGTTAACACCCCAGTGATAAGCCCAACACCACTGACCTTTGTAAACACAGTGGTTTGTGCTGGGGGGGATACCCAGGCAAAGTCACTGATGTGTCTCGAGAATGGACCCTGCCAACACAAATTATACCCTCAAACTCACAAAATTTCAGATAAATCCCTAATTTCTGGCTCATTTCCATCTCTCCTCAGTTCATTTCCCTGCCTCAGCCATCTCATTTATACAGCATAGATGTTGAAAGTGCACTGAATCATTCTGTTCACCTTAGCTGGCATGCCAATTCCATACATTTTCCAATAGCTACATAATTAAGCCTGTACCCTTGATGGAAGATGCAAGAGAAAAAGGAATAGTCTCTGCACATTCTTGTTCCTTTCTTTGTGGCTCCCACTCCATCACAGACAGAGCAACTTCATCCTACTTTCCTCAGTCATAAGCAATGCTAACTGTGGCACATTTTGAAGAAGTAACACAACAGTTTCTCCAGCTAGAAGCTTTGAGATAGTTTCTGCAAGGAAAACAAAACCTTAATCCCAAGATAAGCAATCACCATCTTCTTTATGACAGCCCTCAGCACTATTTATCACTTGCTACTCCATGACTGCAGGAAAGTCTGTATTACAGTAGATAGAGAAGATAATTTCCTAATGTTACTGTGTGACAATATTAGTATTAAAGCTGTGCCACAATCCCAAGGCAACTCAGCTCACATCAGAGCCTGTTATAGATCTTCCACCTTGCCTTTGACAAGGAGCTGCTGGGAAAGTTTCAGCTGAAAACAAGCACTTGCTTCAGGCTAAGTTTTGCAGATTTTCTGTACCTCAAAGATCTCCTTGTAAACCAGGACTTCCCAGGAATTCTGGCATTGTCAGTGCTGCTGACAAATTATATCACCTAAAATGAAAGGGGTGGGAGGATATTTAAATAATATGGAATGACCAATAGTCCTTAGCAAAACATACCTGCATTAAATCACAGTCTTGGGAATCGCTGAGTACCTGTGGCTCTGCTTTCTCAGTGAAGTGTGTACTGCAGGCAGGAGCCAAGGACAACCCCAGAAAATCAACCCCAAAAACATATACAAGAAATAACTTTTTTTTTTGTTCCATTAGCCCTGTTTTGACATGTATAAACTATCTTTTTTGCCCTTTTGTACTGTCACATGTTAGTTACACTGGATCTGTTATCATCAACACCACATTTTCCATTCATGTGAGCAATCTGTGGCTCATTTCAATGTCCAAACAGGAGGTTACCCCATTGGCATGGCCTGAATCACTGTCAGAGGAAGGGTTAACCCTTAGGGTCATGTGGCTGTCATGGCATGAGGGACAGTGCTCCAAATATAATTTCTCCTGTCCAATGAATGCCATCTAAAGGTGGTGCAAGCACACAACATCCCAGGCATGATGGCTGCTTCCATAGGCAAGCAGGGTAACACTCTCCTGAGCATAAGGTGTCCCACACATCTTAAAAGATGAACTACTCTTCTATGGTGTCTCTCAGCTTCAGGAGAGTGAATAATCTGTTATCCATGCAGTGCCATGGGTAATGCTCTAGGAGAAGCATCCTTACTCCCTGACCACCCTGCAGGCCACACTAAGGTGGTTTGGAACAACTCACATTTGGCTGTTCTCTCTGCTTCTCAGAAACCCTGATTCAGGTGGGCTCCTATCAGCTCATTTGTAAATTAAAGGTACAGGCCAGTGGTCCATGTCCTCCCCTATCTGAACCCCTGACATCAAGGGACTGTTGGATCAGGTTGCATTTTCCCCTGGAGAAATACTATGGGACTCATTTGCCTGGACAGGCAAAGGCTTTGTGTGGCCTCCCATCACAGCCTCAGGCTACTGCTCCCAAGAATCCTCTCCAAACCTAGAGAGCCTGAAAAATTCAACCCCCTGAGGGATCCTAAATTTTTACATAATCTTGACTGCATTTTGCAATCTCTCTTGTCTAAGCAGATCTTAGTAATACTCTGCTACTTATTTTTGTTTTAAAGGGAAATCAGTGGAAGAGCAAAGACTAATTTCCACCTCCAGGTAGGTATTGAAGCAAAATCACTCAGGCTGAGCCTTCTCTCAAGGCTTCCTCTAAAGCATTTTAAACCCAGAAGGTACCACCATGGACATAATTCAATAGTTTGCCCTCTGAAAGAGGGGAAATCCCTGCAGGGCATTTTTCATCTAACAAAACTAAATCCCTGGCTAACACATTATGTGTTTCTCAACTGCAGGAGACTGGATGATTAGTTATGCACACAGAGCAACAGGCAATGCTCTGTGAGAAGCATCCTTGCTATCTGACCACCTTGCAGGCCACACTAAGATCACTTGGGACACCTCTTGGTGTTTGGTTTTCCCCTTTGGCATTTGGAAACCCTAATTCAGGTGAATTAGGGGCTTTTTTTGACACAAACCGCCACCAAGACGTCTGATTGGGGAGAAATCAAGTTTTCAAGAAAATTATTCATTACTATGTTTAAGAAAGGATCTTGTAATCTCAGCTCAACAGCCCCTAAGGCTTTTACTGACAGTCCCTAATGCACTGGACAGGAGGCTCTTGTGTTCAGTGAAATGATGCTTTCTCTGTATTAATGCTGGAAATAAACTATGACACCACTTTGAATCACTGGGTGTCCTTAGGAGCTCAAAATGGTTCAGCACAGATTAGGAGCAGCAAAGGAGACCAGCTGCAGAGCACGCCAAGAATGATCCATGTGACAAAGCAGCAAGTGTCTGAGAATGTTCTATGAAATATTCTGTGGCTCTTACTCAGGTTTCATGGCAGCAAATTGGTAGTTCAGTACTGTAGAATACAAAAAAAGGAGTTCAAGAGGAGGGATGTCCAGGAGAAGATATTCCCCTTGCTTCCTTAATCTTTCCCCAGATTTATGTGCTAAGCATGATGCTGTGTGGTCTGGAATATCCCTTGGGTCAGCTGGGGTCAGTTTTCCTGGCTGTGCCCCCTCCCAAATCCTTGTGCACCCCCAGCATCCTTGCTGGCAGGGGAAGTACAAGAAGCAGAAAAGGCCTTGATGTTGCACAAGCCATGCTCAGCAGTAACTAAAACATCCCTGTGTTATCAGCAATGTGTTCAGCACAAATCCAAAACACAGCTCCATATCCACTACTGTGGAGAATATTAAGTCTACCCCAGCCAAAACCAGCACACATGGAGAAAGCAGCTTGTGCATTTCAAAGAAACTAAAGCTCCTAATTAGCCATGCACAAAAACTAATTATGACATAGGACAGTTAAGAGATATGAAAGCAAAGCTTAATTGAGGTGAGCAAATAGCCTATGACAGGTAGGTACAAAAGCCCAGAATTCAGCACAGTCTGTTTTACCCAGCTTGCCCTCACTGTGTAGCTTGGATATGTCTATGGCACAAAACCCTCTGCAGCACAGACACCATGGGAAAACATCAGCCTGAAACAGAAATCTGCGTTTTGCCACCTGACTGTCACAGGGCAAAACCCAAAGTAAGTGCCCTGCAGCAAGAATTGGCACAGCTTCCTCTCATATTCCATTCACAGATCCCACAGGAGCCCCAATCTGATGGACTGAGTAAAGTGCCAGAGCAGCCTGCTGGGTCCTTGCAGTGGAAACTTCCACTGTGGGACTCAGCTGCTCGTTAGAGGGAAACGACCCAGTCATTTCACCCTCACAGGTGTGGAGAACCAGTGGCTCTCCAGGTCACCGTGCACAGCAGCCATTTCCAGGAAACAAAAACCCGACTGTGTGGAAAGCATGAATAAAACATACCCCATGCAAGGCAATAAAGAAAAGTCCTTATCAAAGCTGAAACAATACCGCACCATTGAGTCTTCAAGACATGCCCCAAAACAACTAAACAGTTTAAAGGATAACTTTTTAATGGGGTATAGCTCGGGGGATATTTTAGGTACTAAAACTGGTGCCATTTTTACAGTGACCATTTGTACTATCAGGTATCCTGACAGGATATTTTCACTTGGTTTTTCCTAACTCCCTTCTGCTGCACATGCTTTAGCCTTGTGATCCCAATTTCATTCAGAGATTTCTCACTTGCTCAGAATCAGGCCCATGTCAGCATATCTCTGTGGAAGCCCTGTCAAAATGTGCCCCTTTTTCATGCAACACCAGCTTTCAGAAGTACAATTCTGCTAATTCAAGCCAGGGTCTCCTTCTCAGGAACTCCCCACTAGAAATAATCATTGTTAATCTTGCACATCTGTAGCACTCTGGGACATCTTTACAGCTGTTACACTGGAAAATGGAGCACACTGGGCTGCCAGGGTTGTAACTCTAACCCATCCAGGGCCATATCCCAGCCACATGAAAGACACAGGACAGGTTTACAACTGCACCTAGCACACAAAAGACCAGGTGAACACTCCAAATGAGCAACCTAGTTACATTTGCTGTGGGACAGAAGCAGTGTCTCATTTCTGAAGCCCTTAAAATGTGAGGCAACAGATTCACTTCCAATGTACTGCATCTAGAAATCCTAAGGTGGCTCCATGGTGCTCTCAGGAAAATCAATCCAGCTAAGCACAAAGGGCTTCCTACCAAGATGGAATATATTTCATTGTGTGAGAACGCAGTGATTTGTTCTAGGCCCAGCAGCCTAAGAATTGATTGCCAAGTAGGGGTGAGAAAGAAAAGCCAACCATTTGCACAGGTTCTCTCCTGTTTCAGTACAAGCTAATACCACAATCAATGCTGATAGCAGCCAGAAACAATTGCAGAATATCAGCCATGGAAGAAAATGCCTGATGGCTCCACAAGTGTGAGAAACAACAAGCTTGGAGGAGCACATGGAACATCTTTAACCATCTTCTCTCTTAACTACCAGAATTGTTTTAGACCCTCAAGAGTAGGTAGCAGCTGGCTGTCTCCCAGTCAGACACGTGAGCAAAAATAAGTCATCAGTAATGAGCACATTGCTTTGTTCCCAGCTCCCACAACATGCATAAACACACCTAAACATCCCCAATGCCTGCTGTCAGCACAGGTGGGTTTGTAAGGAAGCCTTTGATACAAGAGAGTTTTCTGCCATACCGCCCCTTTCTACCAGCTGTAGCATCCAGTAGGATTCCTCTGCACAGGCTGGTGCATGCAACAGCTTGGCAATGAGATTAATGGTCCCAAAGGAGCAAAACTGAGATCTGAAACCAGATCTGTCCTTGGGCAGAGAGAAGAGGAACAACTGGCTATGGAATTGAATGCCTACACAACAGGACATGTAATTGAATTGTCAGTTATCTTTTTTCAATTAAAAATTATGCAAGAGTCCAGTGTGTGATGAAGTATTACGACTGCTAATCCAGTCTGTGTCCTCTACAGGTCTTTGATCCATCTGTCTCCCAAAGGCTGTCCACATTCATGCCAGGAGGCAGTGTGCTGATGGGATTTCATGACTAGCATCAATCTGTAAATCATACTCAGAATTAGCCAAATGCCACAGGCTCTAGCTGACAGCTAAAGGCATTTCTGAACAACTCCACCACTCTGCTGACAACAGCCCACACACCTGCAAGGTAGGGCAGACTGATTTGAAAATCACCCACCTGCCCTTTGATTCTCCCCAGGTATCCAGCTGAGTCACTCATCAGCACTGATGTCAATGTCTCTCACTAGAAGGCAAGACACAACTGTTATTAGCTTTTCACCCATGTTCGATAACTCCCTGGAAAACATTCTCCTGACTTGACTAAGACAAGCAACAACAACAACAGAGTGCCTCACATGTGGCAATATATCCTCTAGCAGCTCACTTTCTGATCAAGGAATTTAAATATGTATTTCATTAGTTAAAGTCAAGCAGTCAAACAGATGAAATGTGATTACCTTATTGGAAAATAGAATGTAACCTTCCACTCAGACCCAGACATTAGTGTAGTAGTTATTTGATGATTTGATTGCTTTGTTGTCTGGCTGTAAATTTCTGATGCCATTCTGCCTCAAATACAAGCATCACAGAATGAAAACAATTACAGGGTAGAGTGTGGCTGCTGTGCAGAAATGGGTACAGTACAAGTCTCTTCACCTTCAAATCACTTCACAGATTGGAAAAGCTTAAGGATAGAACAGACCATTAGGTCACAGTGTCTGACCTCCTGTAGGTCAGACCCTTAAATTGCACTGTTGCCTTTGGACTAAACTCAGCCAGTATTAACTGACTAAGCCACTTTCCAGCCAGGCAGCCATCCTGGATTTCAAGACAGCAAAACAGTGGAAACCTACCCTTGCCCCTCGATAGTTCCAGAGCTTAATTCTTGCTCTGAAAAACTGCTGCCTTTTTTTTTTCTTGTTACAGCAGCATGTTTTCAATTTTTAACCATTTGTTACTGCATCTCTCACCCTAGTTCAGTAAATATGCTTTGCATGGAAGAAAATAGATTGTTAGCCACTTCAGAGACTTCTGAGAGAACTCAACAGCCTAAATTCTTCAAGTCCTCCCAAAAAGTATTTGCCTTTTTAAAAATCAGTCTGACCACACTTTACTGTATTTTCTGTATGTTTTAACACAGATTTAAAAACATGTACAAATATTTCAGGCTTATTTCTCTTAATGGCTTAATCCAGCACCAATATGCAACACAAAAAGCAATGAAATACTGACACGCCTGTGTCTGATTTGCATGCAGCCATTTCAAGCTCTATTTTGCATTAATGACTCTCCTCCACCCAGAGTGTCTTGCCTTACCAGTCTGTCTTCACTGTAATACAGCAGCCACAAACATCATTCTATTAGCTATTTACTTGCAGACTTGCAAACAGAAATGCTGAATTGAGGCTGTCTCTAACAAAAATTCCTAGCTGATAAGGATTCCTTAATCAACAGCTAGAATGGCATCAGTTTGTTAACTCTTATCCTATCAGCTCTGAACAGCTAATTCTTGCAAAACACAAGCACCTTTGAAATTGGGTACCTCCTGTCCCCTGCACAATTACTTTTTTCAACCCTACTTAGCTTGTTTGCCAGCACCTGTTTCCCTTCAAGCCATACTGACTTGCACTAATACGTTCCCATCCTGTAATTCTTTATTGAGTGAATCTCATTTCAGTTTTCACATATTTTCCCTGGGACTACTGGCAGAACAGCCAGCCTGCAGATGAGCCCTAAACTAATGTGAGCTCCTAGTCCAGTGATCAACTCCCATCTGTTTATCTCTTCACATCTGCCACAAAGAGGAGAAACAGCACTTACAATACAAAGGCAAATTCCAGCTAAAATCCATACATTAAAAAAAATCAACATAAATCTGGAGTACATGTTAAGGGTTTGGGGTTTTTTCACCGTGAAAGTTGCAGCAACTTTTACAAGCAACAACAAAAAATCCTTCTGATCCTGTCTTGGGTCTTTATTATCCCTACAGTACAAACACACCTTCTTGGGTCATGCATACTATATTAGCCCCACTGGCTGGGTGTACATCCTGAATTCGCCAACAGCCTCCAGGGAATTCATAATCTTGCCCTCTCTGCTAATCCTCCTCTGACTTGTAATTTTTATTCTGCATGGAAGGAAAAAGCATCTGATCAGAGGAGATGCCCTCAGGTTAGGGGAGCAGGTACTGAGCTCCATTAGCAAAACCCCACAGATCAAAGCTATTGACAAAATGCTGGTAAAGGAGGCTTACAAAGGCAGATCTGGATTTCCAGCCCTTCAAAAAGATGGCAACAATGGAAATAGCACAGGCTGGGAGCACATTTAAGTAACAAGACACCTTACAAAGACTGTGAGATTTTAAAAGATTCTTCAACTAGTTCTCTCTGGTTTTATCCATTACTGAAAAATAGAACTACATCATGACAATTATGTTTTCAGACAACAAACATGGTAACTCACAGGACAAAAGCCTAGTCATGTTGCTGCCTATAATGCCACAAGCTATTAGGAGTCACAACAAAATGCCACATCCAACACAAATGTACAAGGCAAGGAAGTAGAAACTACAGCAAGTGACTGTTCCCCATTCTTCAGAGCAGAATATTATAGCTAGTCATGGACTTTGACAATACAAAATATTTTAAAACACTACACATACCTTACCATTTTCCCCAAATTTTATAGTCAGTGCAGTACCTTAAAGCTCTTCACACCTAGTAGAGATCAGCTAGACAGACCATGCTGGAAAAAGCAGCTTCCTTCCTTCCTGGTTCTTAAAAACCCTCCAAAACAATGCCAATTGCTACAGAGGCTTTAATGGTGGTCAGGTGTGCATCCACAGTGCATGTTTTGAAAGCAAAGTCACAGCAGCTGGGAAGTGTTTTGTACCCAGAAACAAAGCATCATACAGGCAATAATGGAAGCATTATATACCCTGAAATATAGAAGTTACAACGATTGCAGCATTTGAAAGCCAAAAGAAAAAAATCGTGCTGGGACTCACCCAAAGTGGTGAGGTAACTGATAACACATGCTTTCCTCAATCCTTGCTGCAAACAATCTACACATGCTGTGCTGTGAAAATATACCAATTGCTTGATTTAGAGCATGGTAACTGATCTAGTTCCAAACCTCCTGCCACGGGCAGGAACACCTGTCCCTAGACCTGGTTGCTCAAAGCCCCTTCTAAGCTGGCCTTGAACACTTCTAGAGATGGGACGTCCTCAAACTCTCTGGGCAACCTGTGCCAATGTCTCACCACCCTCACAGTAAAGAATTTCTTCCTAATATCAAACCTAAGTCCTCTCTCTTTCAATTTAAACCCATTACCCCTGGGGTACCCCAGGACTGGACACAATATTCTGAGTGGGGTCTCACCAGAGCAGAGCAGAGCAGAGCAGCAGAATCCCCTCCCTCTCCCTACTGCCCACACTGCTTTGTATGCAGCCCAGAACACATTTGGCTTTCTGGGCTGTGAGCACAAGTTGCCAGGTCATATTGAGCTGCTTATCCATGAACACCCTGTGGCCTTCTCCTCAGTGCTGCTCTCAGTGCATTCTCTGCCCAGCCTGCATTTGTGCTTGGGATTCCCTCAGCTCACATGCAGGATCTTGTATTGGCCTTGCTGAAGTCGAGGTTGGTGGTTCACACAGCCCCACCTTTAAAGGCTGTCAAGGTGCCTCTGGGTCCATCCCTTCCTTCAAAAGTCATAATTTCAAGTTTACACTGTTGCAACAAAATGAATGCCATGCACTCACTATGAACCTAGGCTGACCCCCTATTTTTCAGTCTAATGTTCTTAGTCCGGTAAACTTTTTTTACTTTGCTTTTGGATAATCTTTTGCAATGAATAACAAAGTTAGAATAGTGACTTGTTGAATAAAAACAAAAGAATAATAAGAATAAAAACATCATTTATAGAGAAGTAATTTGTCATGTGTAAAGCGAAGTCCCTAAGCCTTAAACGAAAAAAAGGAAATGGATTTGCATTGGTGTTGCCCCCCTAATAGATTCCTTACATTGTTTTCAGGTTTCTTCATAGAAATCCTTTTTTCTAGATAAATGTACTCTTTGTACTAAGATTGTTTTTTAAATGGTTAAGCTACCTCATTAATCCCAAATTCAGTCCCACATTATACTTAAAAACATATTATATATTGCTTTGAATCATCCTGCGAGGCCCTGTGTTAATTTTTACTCCCTTACTCTGAGCAAAATTCTCCTTTTGTCATTTTTAGCTTGGGTGAAGGGAAAACTTTGTGGCACCAGGGGACTGTTAGTTGAAGTCAAGAAGCACAACCTAAGCCCTGCATGTGGGAAACAAACTTTGTAATCTGCTCTGAGCGCGGCCAAAGGCTCACGGATCTACAGAGCCCAGAGGCCAATTAATTTATTCTTCTGTGCTCGCCAAGGATGAGGGGAGTTTAATCACAGACCAGACCTGGGAATGTGCTGGTGTTCCCCAAGCGCTGAGGCCTCCGTGTGGGTTGTGTGCGCTAAGCTCTCCACCTAGTGGGGACCTGCTGGCTGCGGCTCCCGGCTGGAGCAGGGAGGATCCCGGGCCAGCGGTGGGCCGTGGGCTCGGGGGGTTGGCACTGCTCTGTCCACACGTTTGTGAAGGAAACTTCCCTGTCCGGCCGCCCAGGAGCCCCTCTGGCAGCCACACTGCCACCACGCCGGGCTGTCACTGCTGGGACCGAGGCCCCTCACGGCGGGCGGTTCCGGTACCCCCGCTCGGCTCCCCACACCCACACGGCCAGGCAGGTTTCCCCCGCTGGCAGAGTCCCTCTCATCTGGATCCCTAAAGTAATTTGATGGTGGTGCAGCAACACCGTTACAGCTCGAGTTGTGCTTCCAACAAGCGAACTTGAACAAAGGATTCTCCAGACATTTATACTTTCACAGCCTGCACGCCCTTAGTCTGCGGTCTTCTCGCTGTCCATCCCCTCCTGCTGAGTCTCAGGGTGACCAGTCACTCCTTGGCATGGTCACAGCCCCTTGCTCTGGGCTCCTGACATTCCCCCCACCCAGGGCACAGCCTCTAGCCACCAGCACGATGTGTATTCCTCGTAATCCCTCTGTTTTAATTGAGCATACCTGCTGATTTACTTCAAGGAAAAAGAAATAAAAATATTCAAGATATTGAACTACTGCCCTTCCAAGTAATAAATGTAACAGATTTAAGGACAACAAGATGGCCGTGGAAAGGTAATGATTATCAGTATTAAAATCATGAAGGATTCTCTAAAGTCACATGTTGATCAACTGGTAGATCATTTAACTACCCATCTAATGTGAGAATGGTGGATCCAGTTTTCCTTATCTAAAACTGTTAACTGCAGAATAAAAACAGAGTAAGACAGTGTATAGCCCCTCCCATTTATGTTCTTATTTGGATTTTTGTGAGAAAATGTTCATTAACGCTTCCATGTCCATGTTGTATATCATGTACCTGTATCTCCAGTGGGCTGGGTTGACACCACCAAGCATACCTTCTCCACTCTTCAAACTCTTTGCATACATATAACATATTGGACCAGGTGTTCCCAGCTATTCCCTTTGCAGGTTTCTGTAACACCTCTAGTGTGGGCTGGGCAATGGATTACAGCAATTTCTGCAGGTAACTGGACTTCCTCTAACAAATGAGATCTCCCCTGATGATGTGAAAATTGCAGTCTCTTTCCATAGCACTCCTGTTGCATGACATACCCCAAATGCTGCAGGTGTCAAGGCCACAAGTTCTGTCCCTTGTGTGTCCATCCTTGCTGGAAGTGGAAGCAGCTCTGCTTCCTTCACCTGTCCCTGGCTCAGCACAGGGACATAGCATTCCAGGCTAGATCGGGGTTATGTCAGGGGCAATCAGGTAAATCAGTCTGTGGTTCGAAATACGCATCACCAAAGGACATCTTGGTTTTGGGTCTTGAGTTGGCCACTTCAGGTCTGTCCTTTCAGAAATGGTTCAGTAGAACTGTTTGCTGCTTTCCAGAAGTGAGTCCTGGCCCACAGGGAGAAAAGGTCCATAAAACAGCTGTGAACACACACTGGTATAGCTTTTTAGGGCTGGATTCTCCTTTAAGTACCAGAGTGAAGTAGCAAATAACCTAAAAGGGAATGTATTTGAATGGCATACATGGCACACCTCCATCTGCAAAGGGCATGCTCCAGAAGAGCTCTGTGCAGAAGTCAGAGCACAAAGAAAAACAACAGGCTCCAAACTAACAGTGGCAATGTTAGCATTGCTTTTGAAGGGAAAGAAAATTCTCAGCCAGTAGCACTTCAAACAAGTTAAGAGTAATTGCCCTTGGAAAGAGCTGGTCAAATACACTTCAGCCTACTCTCACCATTTATGTCATCACTTTGCTCTTACTTTTATGATGCTGTTGTATGAAGATGTGCAGTACTTGCACAGCAAAGAAGACTAGAATTGGGTCTGTACGCACTTGATGGTTTATTACTGAATAGTAGTGTCAACATATCCTGAAAACAAGGCACTTCTTTACAATGACAAGTGTAAGTATAGCAAGTGTGCATGCTGCTTGTTCCTGTTTAGATTTTGATTTAATTGCAATTAGTTTCTCATGTGCTTGACATCCTGAAACTTACTAATTCCTTTCTTCGGGGATGTTTGCCTCATCAGCCAACTTGGTTTTGTTTCTCTAAGCCGTTAAAGAACTGAAAAATATGATGGACCCAAGGTATGCACCTAAACATGCAACTGAACAGATAATTGAGCTTCCAACAGACTGGAGATAACCAAGCATAGAAGCCACTGCAGACCCAAATATTTGTCATGTTTTTTAAATGTGTCTATCTGGCAAAGTACAAGGATGAGTAAAGAGTGCCCAACTCCAGACTGATACACATCAGAAGGGCCATTTTTGTACTTCATTGCTGTGCATAGGCATTTCAAGTTAGTTCTGCTTATCACATGACACCTTGACTTGCATTTTATAAGCTAAGATGGAAAAAAAAATGGTTTTCATTTAACATTTTCAGGGGCTGGAAATGCAATTACAAAAACCTGATTTATTTCAAGCTACTGTTTAAGAAAAAAAAATGAAAACAAAATAAAAAAAAACCAAAACCAGGTCCTTACAACACTTAAACCAAGTGGCTTATCTCAGCCTTTATTAGAATAATTACAACTAAAAGAAACATGGTGCTTCTATTTTCACAGCAGGACACGCATCATAGGAAGTAATGGGCTACAAAGCTATAGCAATACAGTGGAGAAAAAATAAAATTAAATAAACCAACCCCAAAGCTTGCTGCAGACATTACAGCTTCTTTTAAACAGAAAACACAGTTTTCAGGACAAGCAGAGTGCAACTCAGAGGCAGCAAGAGCATCAATCTCAGCTCAGAGAACGGGGAGCCTGTCACACCAAACATGGCATCAGCTAATTGTGTCCTAAGCCATAGTGAAAGCAGAAGATGGGGAAGTGAAGATGGTTTTTGTTTCCCAGTCCTGCTCAGCCCCCTGCCGGCACAGCGGGCAGGTGACTGCCTCCATTGGGACAGCAGGGCACGGTCACTGAGCCATCTGGGCCTCCATGGCCTGTGCTGTCCACTCTGGGGCTGTCTGACTGATCTTCTCCAGCAGGTTGTTCACCTGGAAACACAGGGACTGAATCTGCTTGTCCCAAGTTGGCAAAGCTTCACGAGCTGGAAAGAAAAGAAAAAACAACCTGTATTAAACAAAGTAAGTCTTAGCAATTCCCTTGCCTTGTCAACTGCAGCCTTTCCTTTTGCCACTGCCCTCACCTAACTCACAGAGGAAGCCTTCCTTGCAGTGACACCAGGATCATTTCCGTACTTAAAAGCTACAATTATTTTGGCTGCCTGTTACAAGGCGAACTCCTGCATTGAAGCAGATTCGAATAGAGAACTTCCTGGTGAACCAGTTCCTAGAAGGAGACTGATGGAATAAATTCACTCTTTCCTTTGGGTAAGAGGATGCAAAGCCCTCTGCAGGGAGTGGGTGAAGTGTCAAAGGTTGTCCCTTACGGCCAACTCTGCCACCTCCTGGCTACAGCAGGACAAGCAAGCTCACTTCAGGCAGAAGGGATTATTAAAAAACTTAATTTCCTTCCCCTGGCAGAGACCACCTCAGAAAGCTCACTCTGAAAGGTGCTACAAAATAAATTATACTGTGGTTGCACTTACTCTCAAAGTGAACAATTCCATCAATCTGGTCAATAAATCCGTTCATGCGACCCTCAGTTATCATCTGAGAAGCGATCTTCTCTGCCTGGAGTAACAAGGAAAGAGGTCAGAAACTTTGTCCGTTCTCAGAGAAGTTAGAAATTACTCAGACTTAACAGTCTTATGGGTTTTTAACCAGGTCCACATACAGAGGGAAAGGAACCTACAGACAGCACTCATTACAAAATGATTAGACAAACTGTCAGTGGTATCTAACTTCACTGTTGCTCATTCTACATTGTATACTTCCCATTCTCTATGCTAGGTATTTAACCTTCCTTGTAATATGGAATATTTAATTACTCCCTAATATTTAACTGATTTTCCTAATATTTACCAGAGATATTTTCTCACGCCACTCATGCTCCTTGTTTAAAAAAAAAAAAAAAAAAAAAAAAAGGTATGAAATGGATACCTTGGCTGCAGGGATCTCTAGTAATGCTCCAAGCTCTTCAAAGGTAATGTTGTTGTAAAGTTTGCTTGCAGACAGTAAGTTGTGTTCAATAACAGCTCTGTCCAGAATACTGGAACCTTTAGGATTAGATGAGAAAAACATTACTGTAAGATTGAAATAATGGTTTATATAGTACAGCAAATGAAGTACTTCAAGTGTTACATGTGCAGAAGGTCCAGATGCATCTGCCTTGCATCCCTGTTAAGCTGTGCAGAGACAGAAGACACAAACAAATGGACAGCACATGGCAGATTTTAAAACAGATAAACCCTTTATTTAATTTCTAGAATAATCAATTGGAGCCCTTGCTACAAGATTTACTGTCTGAACCGAGGGGCTCTGACATCCTGTGATCCTAGCTTGACAAATGGAAAGACCATTGGGGGTTTCCTTATTATTCATTATGGCTCTTAGGGGTACAATTAACCTCTTGCTTTACTCTGTGATAAACCTTTATCTGATGTCTCCCTGACTGAACAGTGTTCAACAGTGTAACTCATTTGCCCCTTAACCTCTAGCTGAAGATAAGCACATTATTAAACACCAGCTAACCTGCATTCTTTAAGGACAAACAGTACAGGTTATAAATAAAAAACAAAGCGACCAAGGGAAGGAATGCAGCACATTGCTAGCAAGTACCTTTAACTCAGTTTTTTTGGAAGTACATGGTTGCTTATTTTTCCTTAATCAACAATTATTTTTCACTAGGAAGATTTTCCTGATTCAGAGGTATTTCATGCTATATTTTTCCACTTTTATGTTCTTCCAATCTAGAAAACTGAGACCAGTGTGTTTAGGATAGCAGTTAAGTCATTAGTTGACATTTTTTCTGACTGTTCAGAGGTTCAGGACTTGGTGCCGTGTCAGTGGAAACGTGTGTGAGGTCCAAACCATCCCCTCACTATGTCACCTTCCTGTCAAGTCAGGAAGCAGTTCCAATAAATGTATCATCAGTACAGACCATTTATAGCATGCCATGGGTTTCTAGGCACCCTACTCTTCACAGTGCCTGAGAAGCTCACAAGGACAGACACTCCATTAGAAACATTTCTTAAATAATGATATAAGCCACAATAAATTCTTTTCCATGACACTTCTTGACTGATTTGAGAAGTCTAACTCCCATGAACACCTAGCATCACAAGGTTTTAGATAAGTGTGTACCATCAGCTGTAGTTGCTTTCTGGTGAGGCATTAGCATAGCTGCAAACTCTTGCAGTTGATTTCCACGGATAATTCTGTCAAGATACATTTTCTCCAAGATCCCATAGGCTGCAAGCTGCTGGCATCTCTCATCCTTGAAGAGAGTAGCAAGCATGCGGGAACGCTGTTGTCCTAGGAAAACCAAGAGGAATTCTCATAACTGATCACCAAAACACAGAGTACTTAGAGGTAAGCAGGAAGTTACCTTTTTTCCCCAATGCATCCAAAGAACAGCCAACAAAATTCTACTGAAGAAGGAATTTGGTTGTGTTCAGTTCAAAGGCAAAGACACTGAACTAATCCAACTCCAAGCTAACAGTCTGCCACACATAATTCTGACATCATATTCACAACTTTGAATCCCTCACCAACTCTTAGCAATACAAGTAATAAACAAGCTGACTTGCTTCAGGGGAAATAGCTTCCACACAAAAATGTAAGGTGTATTTTACCTGCTGATGCCAAAATAGTACAATGCAATGCATGTTTCAATGCCTCCAGCCGCTCAGTCTCATGAACTATGCTCTTGTAGGACAGCTCGTTGTACCTTTGGGCAGCCTCAATGAACTTTCTCCTGTAGTCGAGTACTCGAGCATAGCAAACCTAGAAAGGAAGGATAGCTCAGAAAAAGAAAAGCAGCAGAGGCAGCTGGATAATATAGGTGTGTAAAAATTGCACACTGTCAAGTAATAGCTCCCATAAATATTACTCTTCTGTTTGCTAGCGAAAAGTGTGCCTTCAAAGAATTAGCTTGGCTTGACATGTCCTTGCTAAAGTGTCAGGGATATCAAGCAGGGAAAGGACATTTCCCACAACTGATCAGGTGTTAAACACTGCAAATGTCTAAAAGCCAAGTACTGAGCCTAAGTAATTGAACTATTGTACAGCTGACACTGTATTTGTGTGAGCTTCCCCTTCAGTACTGACAGTGACAGCTACCACTTAGACAGCAATTTATGTTTCAAGTATTTGCTTTTCCCTCTTAGCATGGGAACACCACCTGGTATTTCTTCCTTCCTTTGTGCTTTTCTAAGATTCTAAGAAAATATTTACACTTTCAACTGAGTGCAAACTTCAAAATGTAATATGGGATGAGAAAAAAAACGAAAGGGAAAACCACCAGATGCTGAGGTACTGCTCATGGCACACCTGCTTTGTGTCACAGAATTTTAAACACCACCACACTTGACCAACTCTGTTACACTGTAGTCATCACTGCTCATCAGTTACTAAAATGGTCTGAGAAATTTGTGTATGAACTATGCACAAAGTAAACCCAAAAAAAAAAAAGCAGGAATGTCAGCAGTTAATTTACTACCTAAGATTTTAAGCTACTTTTATGTATGGGACTTATTATTTAATTACTGGGGGGTAGGAGGACTTCAACTCTCTCTAATATTGGATGCAATTTTCCCCCCCCTCTTAGATTTATAGACAAAGGTGAAGGCAATATTTTCAATAGTATTTCAGATTTTTTTAGCCTAGTTTTTATTTTCTATCCATAAAGTTGGCATTTAAGGAACCATTACAGACTTATCTCTGTATGGTAAGGAATAGTAAGGAATCAGTTGTTTAATTATTGCTAAGATGTGTCTCTCAAGCTCCCAAAAAATAGCTTTTCCCTTTGTCTCTTTTCTCATGATGAAATTTTAGTGGCAGTGCATTAAAAAATCTCAATGTGGAACTGTTTCCCTTTAGAAAGAGAAAGCAATAAAGCAGGTTAGACAACCTTATAATGGATTTGCAGCTGTTCATTAGTTGATTCATTCTGAAGCAAGGAAGCTCGATTGATGTAAGCTTCTGCTTGAACTGGGTCATCATCCTCCAGATACAGCCTGGCAATCTTCAAGTAGGTCTCCAGTTTATAATCTACATTGTACTGCCTGTGGGGGAAAGAAAAAAGCAAGTGCTCAGAGATGCTCCAGAACTACCTTTGCTCTTAGCTGCTCTAAACATTTGTTATGATTCTTAAGCACTTTTGGCGACATTTGCTTTACCCTGCTTTCTTCTTCCCTACTACCAAATTTGTGCTTTCTGGACAGAGAAAGGAAATTTGAGATGAATGCCAATACAGAACTGGCTCCTGCAAACACCAGTAGAAGTAATGCTGTCCACCAAGACAAAAATATACACTCTCATGATCTGGTTTTTGTGGACTGGGAGTTTGCCACCAGTGGTGAGCCACTTGAGTTAAGAATCAACCTTGCAGTCCAACAAATAGGTGCTAAATGGGCAAGACCTACAGAAATTCCTTCTATGAGCAAACTGAAAAAGGGGAAAGGACTAACAGAGAAAAGTAACAGCAAGGGTTCTACACCTAAAAAACCCAAACAAGCAAACCAAACTGAAACAAACCCCACCTCACAAACAGACAAAAGAAGCCTCAACTGCATTGTTAATATCCAATTTCAAACTATGTCTTCATTTTGGACTGAGAAGGTGGACACATTGAAAAACTGCCACCTTTCATGGACCTTTCAATAACCCTAGAAACGTTTCTGCAAAAAACTATTAAAAAGACTTGTTTATCAACAAGACTAATTAATAGTGGGTAACTTCTGGTGCAGCAAGCCCCAAAATTCTCACTTGCTGGTCTAGTTCAGTGCAGAGAGAGCAGGTACAGATAATATCACAAACTGGGTGTAACATACTTTTGCCCTGTTTCCAAAGGGATTCCCACCAGCACTTGTGCTGCATTTCTCCAGTCTTCTTCTTTCTCATAGATTGATGCAAGATGCTGCCTTATTGAAGCCACCTGAAGAACAACAAAATCAACAGCAAAAGTAGCCACCATTTATAAAGCTTCTAGAAAGATGAAACAAGTCTTTCAAGAACTGGAGCACTAAGAGTCACAAGCCATTTCTTGCAGTTACACCTCATGCCTGTGAGGTAGGAATGAAGTGAACTGTGATTAGATCCTGATGAAAAAACTTCTACACTGGAGAGGGGCTGTCAGCAGGTAAAATGTTTGTGTTTACAACCTGGGTTTTTAACTGGAAGCGTGGGCAAAAAAAAGAAGTCATCTGATGTATTGGATTTAATTTATGCATAATCATGATGACATACATTTTTAAAACTAAAAGCTGCTTAAAAAGACTAAAAATAAAGAGAAGCAAATAAAAATCATTGCAGAAGTTGCCTTGACTTTCTACTCCAATATAGATCCTAAGGGCTTTTTATATAAACAACTTCCCTAAAGACTCTCAAATGATACTGCACATTCACACAACAAAACACAGAACTGAACTGAAAAAGCAGAGCAGCATATTCAGTTGTTAAGCAGAATTGGATTTCAAGAAAATACTTTTTCCTGGTAAAATGATTATGGCTAAAATAAGCACAGAGAGAAAAAGTATTTATTTTGAAACAAAAGGTATTTTTCAAGGTTCATGTTCTTAACACCGCCTGTCTCTTCTACTACTCGGGTAAAAGGCAACACAATGAGTAGCAGTCTGCCTCTCTAGACACCTCCAGCAGCTCAAGGATTGTTTCATTGTAACAAGTCAATTACTGGTAGCAGAGGAACTATGTGTCCATCATCATGATGAAGTGACAGTATGTAATCCTTACACAGTTCTAAGTGCTCTCTGCATTTAGCTCAGGTTTTCCATGTACAGGATTGGAAAACTGGACTCTAAGTAGGAATATCTGTTTTGAGCAGCTTTTCAAAAGGCTTGAAATAGTCAGCAGACAAGGAGGGGAAAAACTAAAGCTGAACCCACAAGCCAAAACCCGTCTCATCATTATCTCTCACCTGTTCTTCAAATGAAATAACTCTGGGCTGTATCTTTTCCAAGGTGAAATGGTAGATTTCTTTGGCTGTGCTGTCAGGGAGACTTGGGAGATGCGTACAGAAATCTGTCAGCAGCTGCCGTGAGATCACCAGACTGACATTCTCATTCACCACTGGTTCAGAGATGCACAGAAGAAAAACACAGAATGGTTACATTTTTCAGTGCCCTCACTACAGGTGATAATTTGCTTTTACATTGAATTTGAATATTTCAATTTTTAAAACTATGCAAGTGAAGGGGATTTTTTTTTCTTTTTTTGATAAAGGTGGGTTTTTCTTTTCTTTCAGAAACTGTTTACACTAGAGGTCACCAGAGTTCTAACCCCTGACAGATAATAAATGAACTTTTCACCTTGATTTATAGTTCTCAGTTGCTGGAATATCGTGGACAAAGTACCTGTTTGGGCTAAATCTCACTAAGCTTATTCTCAACTTTAAAAACATTATAGCAGATAAAATTTCCAGAGATGTTCAATAAGCCGAACACCCAGTACAACAAAGGAAAAAAACCTCAAACAATTTTTTGGCAGTTTAACAGATGGGTGAAGAAGGAGGCTGTCAGTTTAGATATCACTTGGCATCCAGTACCAACTTCAGCACTCAACAGAGACTGCTTTGTTTTCACCTTCCAGTGCTGACAGGCTGGAAAGCTGTAATAACCACAAAGCTTACAAATCCATTCCCTCTTCACTTCTGAATGTGGCAATGAGGGTTCCTCTTCCTGTTGTGTCTGAGTTCCAACGGGACAAAAATGCATTGCATTTACACAGCCTCACATAGAGCTAACAAATACACACACAACCCCACAGACCCCTGGCCTTCACTCACTGTACAACCACTTATACCAGATGCACTTACTTGCTTCTACAAAAGCTTTCAGAGCTTCAAGCTGTTCCACACCTGACAGCTGAATGGCTTTTTCCAATATTTGACGGTACCTGTCCACAAACAAATTTTAACAAGGTTAAAAATCACACATTTTTTCACTAAGGACTCCTGCCTCTCTGCTTACTTTCTATGTCAGAGCCCTATTTTTGCTCACGTTTTCTATACCTTGAGGTGGCAGTTCTCCAGTTTGTTCCCAAGTGTCATGAACATTCACCTGGAATTAGTACCTAGCTCTTCTTAAATCCCAGGATTAAATTCTCAGATAACAGAGCTCATTATTTTAGTATCTAAGAACATATGTGCAATTTTGGAAGTTTAAAATAATAATGATAATCAAATGCCCAGGACAGTGCATAGAAAAAATAATGAAAACTGGATTACCCATAGATTAAGGTAGTCAAACATTCAAAATGCCACATTCAACGTGACTAAGAAATAGTGTTGTGATAAATATTGCGTCACAGCCACTTGACATGAACACAAGTGTACTCGATATGTTTTCAACTGTTTATTCCTGCAAAAAATAGCAAGTTCTCTATTCTTGTTTCAGCAAGCTAACAAAACTTTCCCTCATTGTGTTTGGTACTGATGAAATACTACATCCGCATGGAAGCTGCATTTTGAGGGGAAAATTTCCAAAGCTTTACACGAAAATCCTAAAAGTGACACAGCCCCCCTAGAACACAAGCAACTGGACAGGGAGCCAAAGAATTCCAGGTGACAGATCCACATCTGACTGGACTCTCGGAGTGAAAACCAAAGTGACCCATCGCACCACGAGAGGCTCAACCCCTAAGGGCTGCCCCCCAAAACACACACCTAATGAAAACGGTAATAATTATCATTATTAATAATAATAGGAGCGTCTCTGATATATCCACGGCAGCAGAGGAAAAACACACTCCCCGGCCTCTCGCTGTGGCACAGCCCAGGAGCAGCAGCCGAGCCCTGAGGGGAGCCGAGCGGACACGCAGGAGCCCGTGATCAAAAAAGCAACACAACCGTGAAGCGAAACCTTTCTGTGTCCTTTTTATTGGAATAAACGCGGCTGCTGAGCACGTCCCACCCTCGCAGCGCTGGGCGCTCCCTCACCCCGCACGCGGCTCGCACCCCTCGCCCCAACGCGGGGAGGCGGCGGCGGCGCCCGGCAACTCACTTTCCGGCCAGGTCCTTGTGGGAGCCGCTGGAGTTCATCAGCTGCGCCAGGTCCTGCCTCACCGCGCCCGCCGCCATCTTGGGAGCCTC
>VZSR01002420.1:269466-313708 GCA_013398615.1 Brachypodius melanocephalos | reverse complement strand
CGGCGGCCGCCGGGGCTCGTCGCGCCGGGCCCGGAGCTCGGCTGACACGGCCCGGAGACAGCGCGTCGGGCGGCTCCGAGGCCCGGGCGACTCGACGGCATAGCGCCGTTCGAGAAGACCCGGCCGCCCTCGAGGAGCCGCCGGGGCCGCGCCGGGCACGGCCCCAGGTGGGTGAGGATGTCCCGGCCGTGTCAGAGGGATGCTCGCTCTGGCTCTGCCCCGCGGAGCGGGTGCGGGGCTTCCTCAGCTCTCCCCGGTGCCAGGGCGCACATGGGAGTGGCGCTGCCCCGCTGCGAACAGTCCCCAGCTCCCATGGGATGTGTCCGGTTCTGGCTTCCTCAGTACAAGAAAAACAAGGAGGTGCTGGAAAGGGTCCAGTGCAAGCCACGAATGGTGATGGTGAGGGGTCTGGAGCATCTCTCCTATGAACAGACACTGTAGGAGTCGAGCTCGTTTAGTCTAGAGAAGACTAAATTAATGTATGTAAATATCTCAAAAGCAGGTGCCAAGAGGATGGTGACAGAGTTTTTGGTGGTGCTCAGCAACAGAATATGGATAAATTGCCATTAGTGAAAAGTGAAAATGCAAGAAATTTCACCTCAGCATGAGGAAGAACTTTATGTTGCGGGTGGCAGAGCACTGGAACAGGCTGCCCAGGGAGGTTGTGGAGTCTCCCTCTCTGGGGAAACCCACCTGACCATGGTCCTGTGTCACCTGCTCCAAATGGCCCTGTCTTGTCAGGGAGATAGGGCTGGATCACCTCCAGAGGTGCCTTTTGAACTTAACTTAAAATCTGTGGTTCTGTGAATGTAGCCAGACCATCTTTTGGGACAGCCACAGCTTTTCTTGTCACCATCTTGCTTGTTAAGAGGTGTATCAGTATCCAGAATATGTTTTTAATTATTTGTGGCCTTGACTTTGAAACACGTCATGTACTAATTACGTAATGCTTGATATTGAGGATTTGGGTTCTGAAAAGCTCTGTGGCATTGAGAGCACATGAAGCTGTCCACTGGAATGTACTGTAATCAAGAGGAAAGCTCTCAGGCTGTCAGGTGAGGAAAGGACAGGTATTTAAATCACCTTTCATTAGTTTCATCTTTCTGAATGGTACCTTGAAATATATTACAGTTACTGAAGGAAATACTGAATATAGAGAAATAATTTCAAGTATCCTTTGCAATGTTTACATGAAGCTTGCAATAGCAAATGGGTTACTCCGTCCTTGATTATGTGGTTTTCTTCTTCACAGTAGGTTTTGGCTTATTGGAGGCAAGAAGAATAGTGGGTTATCACCTGAATATTTTTCTTCTATGATTGGAATATTTTTGGAAAATAAAGTGCATTAGACTTGTCTTTTTCCGGTTTTAAATTATTATTTGTCATTATGTCCAGTTTACATATCTGTCACTTAGTTACAAGTTAGTTACATGCCTTGTACCGAGTTGCACCAACCTAGAGAGAGATGTGTCACCAGATTGCTTTGTAGGCCAAACAGTCTTACAGGCTGGCTTGGAGTTTGAAAACCCACCCAGCTTCCCTAATGGGTTAAAAAAGTACTTCATGCTTGTTGTGATGGGGTAAGCTTCAGCAGTTTATTATGCAAGGTTGCTTATTCAGCTTATGTATCAAGAAGTATCTGCTGATGTTTGGTTTGCTTATGCTCAGTGAGGTCCACCTCAGATAGTTTGTAACTGAATGCTCTGAACAGTTCAGTCAGAATTCTTGAGAAGTTTAAAATGCTTTCAGGTGGAGTATCTGCTAACCACAGGTGAATAGGAAGAGTGATGGTGAAGAGTACTCTCAGAATTCAACCTTAGAGAAATTATCTCATACACTGTGATATCTTTTATTTTCGATTGAGAAAAACCATCAGAGCCCCTTAGGCTCTTTTCCTTCACACTTGTTTGAAAAATGTTTCCAGGGGGAACTAAGGTAGATTGGAAGGGGGTTGTGTTTTGATTTCTGCTTCAGCAACAAGTCATGGTTCCTTATCTGTCGCTTGGTGTGTTTGTGCTTTTGTTCTCTATATGTGCTATAGAGGCAGTGCTTTCATCATCACATGCTGTGAGAAGCACATCCTAATGTCCTACTGGGGTTGTACACTACAGCAGTACGAGAGTGTGGTGGGGCTCTTCGTAGTACCTAGGAGGTAAACTCAGGATTCTTCCAGTTTTTTGTTATTATTCTTAGTTTCAGGAGCTGCCAAAGAGAAGTGGAAAACGTTTCTTGAATTCTTGTTTCGAAGGTTTGTATTTTGCCAGGCCTTATATTTGAATAGCTTGGTTTCCTCAGTTGCTCAGAAAGCTGATAAGCAGCATGTGGCTTTCAGTACAGCCTGTGACTAGCCTTGCTCACCTGACAGCACTAGAAGTCTGGAAAAGAATGTTCTTGCACAGGAAGGAGGGAGACTGACAGAATAATCCCTTGATAAGTCGTGGGGTGCAAAGCTATGTGATGTGAGAGGTTTCCATGTTCCCGATGTGGATGTAGATTGGTAGCTCCTTAATTTGTGCATCACTCCCCTTCAGAAGCCATTCTTCTGCCATCAGACGTGTTGGGGCTCTGCTTTGATCTGCTGTATGAGTTCTAGGTACATACTGAATCCCCATCTTTAGGGACTGATTATTTTGGGGTTTTTATTCCTTTGGAGTAACAGCAGTTTCTGTTACAGACTCAAGAACTCTGTCTTCCTTGGATGAAACTATTGTTTCTGTGAAAAGTCTTTTGGGTGTGATCCCTTGGTGCTGCTCTGGTGCTCACAGACTTTGAACAGAGCTATCTCAGCACACTGACTCACCAGAATTTGCTTACTGCTTTGTGGAGTAGTTTTCTTCCTGGGTTGAACACCAGTCTCAGTGGCCTGCCTGGCTCTTCATCTGGGCTGCTCTTGCAGTTATACAGATGTTTGCTAGCACAAGGAGGGAAAATGTATGGAAACAAAAAGGCAGGTGCCAAAGGTGGACAGGAGACCTTTAGCAGTAGTGCTGGCTTAATACACACAGGGAATTGAAATATAGAGAAAGTAATGCTGCTGTTCACATACACACAAAGTAGGCAACAATGCTATTGGAAATAACAGTGCAATAAAGGTATTGCTAGGATATTGCTCTCACTAAATCCTATAAAATTGTAGCAGGTGCTTGTTCTGTTGGTGTATAATTATCAGTTTGTTGACATACAATGTTTTTTAGCTTTTGGTTTTCCTTTTAAAATTATAATGGGAGCATAAATTACTCAGAAATTGCCAAGGGAAGAACAATCTCCTCATAACTGGTATGTGGACGTAAGGTTAGTTGGTTTGTTGGGTTTTTTTTTCTCTGTCCAGTCTTAAAAAGAAACCAGCTAGCACCTCTGTTATAAACATGTCAGTGGAAACATGGGCTTAAGCAATCTTCCAATGGAAAAAAAACCAAAACAACCCCAAAACCCTCAAGTGTGTAATATAAAATTCTCATGTACATATCACTTGATGAGTGTCAGTTTAAACACGTAGGAGTTGCTAATTTGTGTACCTTGCCCATTGATCTGATCTGCTGCACACAGTTGTTTGTGTGGTGTCTCAGGCAGCGATCACTCACTTAGCAGAATGTAGGCTAATGGGAAGGGAATGGTGTGCGTTGGTTGAGGGAATTATGGTTGCCTTGGGAACTATTTTGTGACTATAGATGGTTAATTTGTGGTAGAAGAACACCTGGTATTTTCTTAAGTATTCCTTATAACCGTTGGAAAAAAGACTGGATACTTACACTGGTTATGTATTCAGCATTTGATAAGGAGTGAGGATGGTTTTTTTTCCTTGTTGTGGTTTGCCACTGGTTTTGTATTTGACAGAGCTAGAGCCATGATCCTCTGGGAAGCATGCAAACTTCCTCTATGCCTTGTTTTATGTGGGGATTGGGAAAGAAAATGGAAATTATTTTGTCTGTGTTCCACATACATATTTTGTTACTGTGTTAAAGCTATTTGCTGTCACTCTGCTATTACATATGCAAACATGGTGAGTTTGCAGTCTTAGATGATTAATTTTTCCATTTACTCTTGTTAATCATAGCCTCCTCATAGATTCTTTGTTTTCTGGTTTCATGACACACATTTTGTTAAAGCATCTCTAGCTCAGTAAGATTAAACAAAAGCCTCTCTGTTGAAAAAACACAGTGCTGAGTGATTTTGTAATTCTTTGCTTTATGACAAAACAAACTTTTCCGTTTTAGAGACAAAACATAGACTGTCAGAGAGAGTAAGAAAATGGGGAATGCCTAAAAGGAATGACACTGTTTTCCCTATTATTGAAAAAAATAGCAAAATTGAAAAAGGGCAATTAAGAGAACTGTAGTACAGCAAGATCACCTGCATGCAGTTATGCTCTTTCATTATACATGCACTTCTGTGAAGGCTTTTCTAACAAATGAATGAAGGCATGTCTGGTGACAGTAGTTTCTTGAGAACTGCATTTCCTACTTTTTTTTTTTTTTGTGCTGTTCTTCGTGAATTTCAGTTGCCTGGAGTAGTTGATGTGCTTGTTTGTATTTGTCAAAAAGGGATGAGAGCAAACAAAGAGATTACCTAGCCTGCTCTTTAGTTTGCTTTGCTTATAAAATGACCCAATAAAAGGATTTGTTTCTCTAAGATTTGTTTTCCCCTTGAAATCGACTTGGGTAAACAAGTGACCTTCACTTTCTAAACTGTAACTTGATTCTACTTTGCATAGGTAGGTGTTCTACAGCCCTTGCACCAGCAAGCAGTCAAGAATCTCTGGGAACCATGAACCTTGTGCTGTTATCCATTGATCTTTTCCTAAAATAAGTTTTTTCTTTGCTGGGAGAATGCCTGGACCATTAAATGACCAATGGGTGTTTTTCCATTTGCAGAGATTAGTTTTGGTGCCAGTGCTGTGAACTGGCTACCCTGGTATGACCAGCAAGGCTGTAGTCAGTTTTGCACTCAATAATCTTGGCAAAGTTTGTCACTCCTGTTTCTTGTGAACCAAAAAATGTGGATTTCCCCCGGAGAGAAGCAGAAAATAGGCAAGAGGGAGGTTACTTGTGAATTTGTTACCACTGTTACTGGAATGATTGGGAAGAATAAGAGCTCATCCTTTGTTGAACAGGAAGGTAAGTTTTGGTGTTATGTCAGCAAAAAGAAGTAGGTTGAATAAAAGGTTTTGATGAGTTGGATGTCCTGGATTCTTGACAAAAGTTCTTAATGATATTGATAAATGCAGATGCTATAGGATTTTGGAGAAAGACTTCCCACAGTTATTTTCAAATTCTATTGCTGCTGCTGGGTTGGTTTAAGTAGACTGTACAGTTTAACACAGAGCTGTTTGGGTGTGTGTCCTGAGCTGGATTGGGAGAATTTACAGAGTGACAGCCTCTGGTTCAGGTGTGTCTAGCTTTTTGTGGGTGCTGTTCACTGTGTAGTGATGAACAGGGCAGCTGAGTCACACAGAGAACCTGCCAAGCTGCAGGTCAGCTCCAGTGTCCTGTCATACGTTAATCACTGTTAATCTCCGGTCCTCAGAATTATGAACTGACTATTGGCAAAAGCTTCTATATATGATTGGTTTAAATATAGTGAAGAGCTAGATCTTGCTACATAAAAAAAAGTCCAACAACTTTTTCCATGGAAAAATACATTTAAGGCTTTGGATACTATTGATTCTTCACTTAGTATTTCTGAGAAGAAGATGAACACTCTGGATCTGTATCAGCTCATGCAGGGTAGTGGTGACTTGTCCAACTGGTTGTTGAGCATGTTTGCCATGAAAATCAAATTTGGAAGGGTATCCTGTAAGGACAGATTTGAGGCTTTTCTCAAAGCTTGATGCTGGTTTAGGTTGGGTATTAGGAAAGGGTTCTTCCCCCAGAGAATGACTGGGCACTGGAGTAGACTTCCCAGGGAGCAGCATGGAGGGTGCATGTGAAGAACTCTTCTTCCTAAGTGGCCTTGGCGTGTTGTGTGGAATAAAGCTTCTCCAGGGATAGAATAAGATACAGTGTTGATATCTTGCCCTGTCACTTTCAGCATATTGGAAACAAAGGTTGTAAGAGATACAGTGTAGTCCTAGTCACTGAAATGCTTCTTTCTAGCTAGTCCTGTCTGTAAGTTTTGGGGGGGGTTTTGAAGTGTTTATCCAAAGCTGTTGGTTTTTTTGCCTACAGCTAATGAAACTTAGGAGTTTGTGTTTCAGAAGCTCTTCAACTTGTTATGTTATGACAGATGAGACTTCAGAGGTCTGAGCAGTCTGCATTTGAAGTGACCCACATGGTACAGGAGCAGGGATGAAGATTCCAGAGAAATTCCTATTTCTCCTGTTGAATTGATCTCAACTCAAAATCTCAGTGTGAAATTTCATTCCACAAAGGTCAGTCAGCAATTGCACAGTTGTAGTTGTTTAAGTAAGTTTTCTGAAAAGGAATACGGAGGTGCTTTATCTAGAGATTGAAGCTGGAAACAAGTGTTAATAGTGGTTTTTCTGAATGAAGTCCTGGTTTGCCTGCAAGTGAACTATTTATCTTCAGCTCAGCCCTTCTGCAAGTAACTATATTCTGTACTTGTGGAGTGTTGTCACGTTTAAAGCTGGTAGAATTGCTGAAATCTGCAGCTAGAAGCATGTTTTTCTGCAAATCACTGCAAAGTAACTGTTCAGGTTTTTTTTTTTTTCTGTTTTAATGCTCCACTTGAGTAAAAAATGAAGAAAGCCAACCTAGATAAGTTTAAAAAGCAGTAGTGGCCGTAGCAGTTTTCACTGCTGTTCAATTCTTGATAGCACTACCTTTAAAGCGTTGTGCTTTATTGTCTTAAGGTTTTTCTCTGTTTTTCATCTCTGTGGTGTTGTAACTTGGAAAAGGATCGTGATTGCATAAGACACGTAAGTAATTAAGCTTTTGGGGAAAAATTTTCTGTGCCATTTTAGCATATCTTTTTGAAACTACATAGTTCACTGAAATCAGTGTCTTGGTGAGGGGGGTATGTTTCAGTTAAAATGAACTTTGTTTATTGTTCCTCCCAACTGAACAGTGCTGGTGTGGTATAGATGAAATGCACTTGGATCACCATTGTGCTTCCCAGTTAGGAAAGTCTCAGTAAAACTAGTAGGTTCCAATTCTGTTGTGATGAACTCTTGTTCATATAGAGCTCTAAAATGTACTCTTGCTGAAATTGCTGGCAGCAAGCCTGATCTTAAAGGTGTGCAATATGAAAATACCTGCTAAAAGTCTGTGAGGAACTCGATATCAAGCCTATGGTGGTAGTTTTCACACTTGTTGTTCAGAGTGTTCTTGGGGTGATACTGTTTTGTCTTCTGAATTCTTCTGTAGCCTCACATTCAAGAGGTGTCTGGAGTTTGGAAAGCAAGATCTTTATTTCAAGCTATATAGAGAAGACAAAAATCAGCGTTTTTGGGGCCTAGTGATAAGTACTCTTCACATTTCAGGTGTGTTTGGTTTTTTATCAGTCAAGCTAAATTCACTACATGTTTATTCAATGTAACTTTAGATTTGTAATGGCTTACTGTTGGCCTACTAAACACTGCAGAAAATTAAATTACTTGAAGTAATTTTAGGGTTTTTTTCTTTTGGTCTCACCCCAAAGTTTCTGTGGTACATAAGATTAGAAGTATGATTGATTTAATGTAAAGGCCCTGAAATCTACAAACCCAAAATTTGGATCATTCACTGTAATGAACACCTTTCAGCCTACAGTGGCTGTAGCATCTGTGCAGTTCTGTGTTTTAGCTTTTGTGCTATGGTATGTTTTGAAAATGACTGAAACTGGTATGCAAACCAAGACAAGGGTGAAGGGAAATGTTCTTATTTTTAGTTTCTATTTTATTTTTAGTTTGCCTAAAGCTCTGCTTGAAAGTAGAGCATTGTTTCCCATTGCAGAAGGCCGAACTTCTGAACTGCTTTGAAGTATTCTGCTGCACAGAATGTTATTTCCAGTACTTTCCTGGAAAGTTGCTGTAAGTGAGGTGTGTGGTAAACAGACTATGTTTAAGACTTTAACTAATAACTCTGAGTGAGGGCTTGGATTCCTTTGTTTTGTTCAATAATACTGCTCAGTACCTCTCAACAGCTGGAATGTCCTTCCTTAATAATCCTTTGTAATAGGTGGTACCTTTGGGCAATGTCGTATTTTTTTTGTGGTGGAAAGGGGGTTGTCCAACCCAGAGCTAAATATCCCAGTGTTTTGAAATGCTGGTTTTCTAGGAAACAGTGCACTCACTTGTACATGTAACATAATTCAACCATTTGCAATTTGTATGACATGCTGCTTTTCATCCATAACTTAGTTATAGCTTTTTTCCTTTTTATCTTCACCTTCCATTTTCCTTGAAAGGCTCTGACTCATGGGGATTTTTGGTTATGTACTCTTTCTAAGGTTCTTGTTAGTTTAATTGTAAAAATTGCTTTTGTACTTGGTGTGTGTAATTGAATTTCTGTGGTAGCATGCTGAGATTCCTTCTATGTGAGAAATAGTTTTGATGTGAAGAAAACAGCTATAGGTCACAGGATAGCTGAGTCTTAAAGTGTATTTGTAGCAGCTGTGGTGAAGGAAGGAGATGCAGTTGTGTAAAACATTTCTATTTTGAAGACAGTAAGACGTTAATATTTTTGAAAACTTTAATTTTTATTTTTTTTTACAGCATGTCTGCAAAGAACCTCATCTCTTTCTTCTGTATATTGGGGTTTTTTGGGCAGGAAGGGGTGCTCATTGTGTTTTAAGTGTCCTTGTCAATAATTTTGTACTATTATTTGTTAATTATAGAAGCATGGAGAGCTTAGGAACTGTTTCATGGTTGAATAATTGCAGCATGCTTTTATTCCCCTCCATCCCAAGAGCTGGAAGATTTGGAAGAGGAATCAGAGTGTATGAATGAATTGCTCCTGCAGTACAGTGTTTCCACTGGATTGTACTTAAATTGTTGCAACTTCCAGCTGCTGGAAAAATCACAGAATGGTTGGGATGGATGATCTAGTCCAACTGAACCTAGGGCAGGCTACATGTGTTTGTCTAAGTCCTTGTGCAGGAAAGGACACTCTGCAACCTTTCTGGGCAGCAGTTCTAGGTAGTGACCCCACTGTTCCTAACTCACCCCAGGATACCATTGGCCTTCTTGGCTGGCTTGCATGAAGCTTCTCTCCTGGAGCTCCCAGATCCTTCTCCACAGAGCTGCTTTGCAGCAGGTCAGCCCCCAGCCTGTACTGGTGTGTGGGATTATTCCTCACCAGGTGTAGGACCCTGTACTTTTGATGAATTTCATTAGGTTCCTCTCTGTACAAGTCTCACTGAATTGTAGCACAACCTCTTGATATATTAGCCATGCCCCTCAGTTTTGAATCATCCACAAACTTGCTGAGGATGCACTCTGTCCCTTCATCCAGGTCATTTAACAAGTTCAGCAGGAGCAGCTCCAGTACTGAACTCCTGGAAAACACTGCTGCCTGCAGGCCTCCAACCAGACTCTGCTCCAGATCACAACCCTCGGTTTCCCTCTTGTGACAACTTTAGTTTAAAACCCTCCTCACCATCCAGACGAGCCTATGAGCAAAGATCTTTTTCCTTTCTCACAGACCAAGTTTCTCCAAGCGAGTCCTGTGGTCTGAGCACCCAAACCCCTGCTGGTGGCAAAGGGAGTGGATGGAGCTGCCTTAGCTCCAGCATCTTTCCTGGTGTGATGGTGTTTCCTCTTCAGTCTGCAGAGCAGCGAAGACGTTTGGCAAGGGCATCTCAGCCTTTGGGAGAAATCTTCCTCCTTGCAATCCTTGCCGTTGCAAGCCTCCATTCTTCAGCATTATTTCCCCTGTCCCTTCTGGGTATGCTGGTGGGGGAGTTTTGGCTGTTTGGCTGCAGACCGAGTCTCCTGCAGCCTGTGCTTGGAACCAACCATCCAACTCTTTCCTACCATTTGCTGCCAACACTCAGGCACACCTTTAGCAGACAGATGCCTGTCCCTGCCCTGGCAGAGAGGTCTCAGCACTGGCACTTGAGGCATGGGCATTTCAAATTGCTTAGTCTCTAAGTATTAAGGCCCCAAAAAATTGGATTTCTTCAGCTCAGCAGCCTTCAGGAGTTTACATATCTGCTGCCAGTATTGGAGAGAGCAGATAAGCAGAAACTGAAAAATTTGAAAAGCCTTTAAGCAACTAAAATGTGGTTGACAGCATCTCATGCTTCTCACTTAAATCATCAAGGATCCATTCTGTATTTCCTCTTTTTCCTCCTGCTCTTGCCTTTGTTCTAATGACTTAGGAATGAAATATATTGTGTTTTTAAACCTTTGCTAGTTAAGGTTTAAATATGCCATTTTAATGAATGTAACCATCTAATGTGGGATTTTTGAGTTTTAATATCCTCACATGTGAGCCATAGCCTGCTGGCAGTCCTCTGCTGCACCTTGATTGGGAAGAGAAGAGATGGTGTTGGTACATTTTTCTCTCAGCCATGGAAATTCCAAATGTTACCCCTTTTGTACTAACTGTTGATCCTGATTCTTTTGTATTCATTTTGATTAGAGTCCACAGTACTTGCAGTGAACAATTACCTGTTTAGTTGCTCACTCTTGCTTTTCTGCCATTCATCTGACTCAGGTTTTCAGCCTCATTCTTCCCTTTCTTGAGTGCAGGCTTTATCGTTATTCTTCATACTTCTTTTTAAGGATTTTTGCAGGGTTTTAGCTCAGATGTTGAAAATATTTGCATTTACTGGCACTTAGGAGTGCTACTTTTAAGTGTATCTGTCCCGGCTTTAAAGAATTACTAACAGATACAGTAGTACCTGGCAACGATACTGAGTTTCACTTAGCATTTTCTTGCTGGTCCCAAGAGAATCCCTGCTGTTTCAGGGTACATTAGATGTGTTGCATTTATGTGGCTTTTGATTTTGGGTGATGTGTGTTTGTTTTGTACTTCAAGAGGTGTTCGTACAAAAGCTGTTACTGATTTGACATCCTTGATTTCTGATGAAAGTGACACTTGAGAATTTGGTTAAAAAATGAGCATTGCCAATGGCTTAAGGCAGGTCTGGCCAGTGTTCCTAGATTTGTCACATTACAGCCGACTGTTCCCATGGCTGAGCACCATCAGGCCAGTGCAGTGCACTGGGAAGAGAATGGGAAGGGGATTGCTAAAGCAGCCACAAATGGTGATGAGTGCCTTGGCCCTCTGCTTCGTTGTTGTGGCCTTGCTAATGTTCATCACCTTCCCAGGAATTCATGTAAAGCTGATCTCAGTAGTGCTGTTTCTGCAGAATCTGAATTTATAAACATGTGTTTTGCCTTGCTGATGGTTTTGTAACACGTCACCCTACTCGAACTGCTCATGGTTGCAGGCTGGAAGGTTGGCTGTTCTTAGTGAAATGGAGACGTTTCTGCACGTAATAAGATGCAGTTACTGTAAAGTACAAGCATTGTTATGTCTTGCATTTTGTTTACTTCTTTGTAGATCACTGTGCTTTATTATATTGATTTTTAAATTTTTCTTGTTTAGTGTGGCTGGTATTTTATCAACAAAGATGTTGATATTATTGATCTCAATACTTTTAACAGAGTTTCTTAGAGATTTTGCAGTGACATGCTAGTGACGTATAAAAAAGACATCAAAATTCACAGATACCTGTCAGACACCATTCTGTATTTTTGCCAACAATTCTGGTCTTCTTTATCCTCTTCCTTACAAATCCTCTTTATCCTTTACACCATCATATATATATTGTTCTTTGTGAATATCAAGAAGAGGAATCTGTTTTATGAGTAAGATGATCACAGGTGGTTTGCTCAAGCTGAGAGTTTGTTCCTCTCCTCCTCCTTACCATACCTAGCACTTTCCAAAGTTGTTGGTCCAAGGCTTTGCTGACAATATGCTTTAGTCCATAACCTTTTTTTTAACGTGTTTCACTGGTTGGGTATCCTGAGCTAGCTATGTTTCCAAATCTTTATTATGTGAATTTTTTTTTAATTTAATTGTATGGCCATTATTTTTTGGCTAAAATTATCTGTTTAGTAATCTGAACTGAGGATATTTTTTGAGGTTCCCAGTCTGAAGCTTAAACACTTGCTTGGTCTAGATTGGTTTTTTCCTTCATGTTTTGAGTAAACACTTAGTGATGCATCTTTTCAACGGGTTGTAGCTAGAGCTTGTGCATTATTCAAAGCATAAGAACTGAACTGAAGGAAACTTTCCAGGGTTTAAGCAGTTAAAATTATTCTCTACCCTTTCTTGACAATCTCAAGGCTGTTAGGATATTAAGAGGTTTGCATGCTTTTACTGTTGGTAATCGCTTTAGTAGAGGAGGTGGAAAAATGGAAACTGTATAAAAGCATTAGTAAAAAATAAACAGCTGAACTGTTGAGAAATACTGGCTAGATACCAAGAAGAAAAAAATCTGCAGAGATGTTGAAGTTGCTGTTGACAGCAGCCTCTGGTATAGCCAGAATGAGATTGTCACTGTTGCTTTTCATGTATCTATTTCAGTCCTGTCCAATATGCAGTGAAGAAATTGAACAAGTGGGTTGTGTTTTGGTTTTGTTTTTGTTTGGGGGGAGGAGTGTTTTGTTTTTGGTTTGGTTTTTTGTTTTCTTTGCTGTTGAGTGAGCACACTAGATGAATACATTAATGGAAGCTATGTTTAAAATGACCTGATAACTGCAAAATCTTCCAATGTGATTGCCATAAGCTGTTAATCCAGTAACTATGAGTAATGTTTCTTCCTTTTTCACTTCTCAATTTCTGATTCCAGACTTGATGTGATATATTTCTTTTTCTTCTGCATTCTGACTTCCAGTGGTTAGTTGGGACTCAAAATGTTTAAAAGCCTGACTCCATGTATTTTAATATAAAAATTCTTTGAACTAGATATAGGTATTTAATAACCACTTGCTGCTTTGTAACATAACCAAGTGGCAAGGATAAAGAATGCAAATAACTGATGAACTGTAAAACTACTTAGATATATTTAAGTATTTTATGGTCATATTATACTAAGAGTGGCCTTTCTTCTTGGGAAGAACTTGTCCAAATGCAAACCAAAAGCAAGTTATTTAAAACTTTTTATAATTGGAGAGTGAGGTGGTTTTCCCACTCTCTGATTTAGATGATTCTCTCCTTTTCAAACTTGGAGGCAATCATTATATGGCTTGTGCTTGACACTAGGAGTCTAACTTCTGGATCCAAGCCCTGTGTGCATATCAGTATAGAACAGAATGATGGTTTGGTTTGAGATTTAGTTTGTGTGTGAAATAGTTTGAAGTTGTACTATCTGAGCCACAAATTTGCAAATTGCTGAGGTGACAGTCAAGTGACACCGCTCAGAAGAAGACCTAATGGCCTTAACATATGCTGTGTTCGAAAACAGTCCACTTTTTCTATTCCTGTTTTTGAGTAATCATCTATGCAGTTAACCTCTTTGACTTTAAGGCAGCAATGTGATACTATTACTAATGTGTCCCTAGGAGCTGGCTGTTTTGTCTAGGGCTGCTTACCAGGGCTGGCATCACTGTGCAGGCATTACTGTGGGAGAAATGCTTTCCAAAGGAGGTATTTCTGGCAGTGACATCAGATAACTTTGTGTCTTTAAATGCCTGCCAATAAGTGAGCTGTGAGTTTGACCGTCAGTGGAGTTCTTTCAGAGCTCAGGCTTCTTGAATGTCAGGGCAGTGTGATCTGGCTGGCACTCTGAGCTGAGGGGGGTCAGAGTGGCACCCTTGGCAATTAGGGAGGCCAGGACTGCTCCAGCATAGCCTCTGGAGCTCGGCATGGAAACTGTAATTCTAGCAGGGCTTCTTTCCCCAGTCCTTCCAGCTTGTGGGTGAAATGCAGCTGTTCTCTAGTTAGCTGCTGTGCAAAGTGGGCCCACAATGACTCCAGAGGAAACAATGTCACCTCGGCATTTGGTTAGTGTTTTTACTGGCACAGTTCCCCATGAATTAGTATTAGAACTCAGCTGTGCTTTTCCTAGCATGTAGGAAACAGAATTTGCAAGGATTTTGTCCCCTTGAGCTTATAATTACTACTCAGGAGCATGTAGGCAGACCCACGTGGTGTGCTCACCCATCCGGTGCCCAAGTGTGCTTGTGGGGTCAGCAAGTGCAGAAAATTCCCTTTTAAGCTGATCTGTTTTCAGACTCTGGTCAGTGATACAGCTTTAGGGGAATGGTACAATGTGACCATTTCCAGCAATGTCTGTAAGGTTTCTCAAGTGGAAGTGACTCTGGCTTTAAACCTCACTGCAGTGGTTTGTTTAATATATAATTTGGATACTTCTAAAAATTCCCTTTCCTTCACATAGTGTCTTACTTGTTTTGTGTTTAGGACACCTTTCAAATTAATCATGAATTTGTGTGTTATATTTTCTGGTGAGTAGTGAGGTAAAACAATTACTGAGCTCTTCTTTTCATAGCCAGCATCATGAGTTTATCTCTTCATCTTATGAGTGGCAGGGCTTTGGCTTGATCCTGTGGTAGGTGATTGAACTTTTGGGGTTGTTCAAGTCCAGCACTAAACAGTCAGTTGTTTTTCTGAGATTTCCAAAATGAAAATTTGGCAAGAATATTACATCTGGTATGGGTAACAAGTCTCTTGAGCAAGATAATCTGCGAATCAATGTTGACATGTATGAGAAGACATCATCATCTATTAGATTTTTTAAAGCTGTTTAACTCTTGCTTTATGCTTCAGTTAGTATAAATGTCTGTGCCCACATCTTTGGGGTGAAACATTGGCTCTTTGTGTACTGTGTTGTGAAGAGTGGACTGCTAATGCCTTCATTTGACTTCAGTGAATGACAGGGTAAAGATTTGATGTAAGTTATTACTGAGAGTAAATTCAGTTTAGTAATTCAGAGAGTAAATTAGCTTAACATTTCGATAACAGGTTTTTTTTTTCCCCTCCTATGATATCCCTCCTGTGCATGCATAATATTTTCAGTCTGAAAAAATTCTACTATATTTTCTTCTTTGGTAATATTCATAAAGCTTTGAAAATGTGCTTTCTGGAAGCCAATAACTTTTTACAATATTGCAGTACCTGCTCCTGCCATCACTGCCACAGCTACAAAAATGGAGGTGGTTTCAGCAGAAGTCAACAGCTTGCTACCTGAGGAAATCATGGACACCGGCATAACACTGGTGGAAGATGACAGCATCGAGGCCGTTATCGTGTCTTCACCGATGGGAGAGTCTATTCCCATGGAAACAGAACTGGAAGAGATAGTGAACATAAGCTCCACCAGCGACTCCTCAGCCACGTCCACAGCCACAGTCACCACGGAATCGGTTCCTGCGCCCAGCAGCCACTCAGGAGATGCAGCACTGACCAGCACAGCCCCGAGCCCTGATGTGAATGCAGCTGTAAAGCCTGCCTTTCCAGGTGGCCTCCATAAACTTGGTGCTCAGACCCCTGTCACTATCTCAGCTAATCAGATTATTCTGAACAAGGCCACTGATATTAAAATAGGCAGTCAGAATATTAAACCGGAAGGGCAAAAGCTGATTGTAACAACTTTGGGCAAGTCTGGCCAGCCTATTGTTTTAACATTACCCCACAGCCAGCTCCCACAGTCGCAGAAGGCCGTGTCCCAAGCCCAGGGTGGAGACTCCAAGGTACAAGGCCAGCAGATCAAAGTTGTCATTGGCGGTCGGTCGGAAGTGAAACCTGTTGTGGGTGTCTCAGCTCTGACGCAGGGAAGTCAGCTGATAAACACTGCAGCCCAGCCCTCTGTCTTGCAGTCCCAGCAAGTAAAAACAGTACAGGTAAAATGAGTTATGCTGATGAAACGTCTTAAACCAGTTCTGTTACTGCAGTTGTTGTCTGTTTCCTGCGCTGATTGACACACTGTTGCTTTCAGCCTTTGCATTTATTCTTTGTATTAAAAAATACAATGCTGCTCTTAGCCCATGCTTTCATCTGTGAACGTGTTTGCCATTTTATGCTGTTTGCCTCTAGCTACTGTCTAGAAACTTAGGGTTTGCCTCAGAGAGAGTGAACTATTCAGCAAATTGAAGATAATTTTCTCATTATTTTAATTTTATGAAAATAAATTCTACATACTTTAAGGAAGACTGAATTCAACTCTATGTGCCTGTTGTTCTTAATTGGAAGTATACACTCCTTTATGGAAGAACAGCTTCTCCCTATTATGTTCAGTTTGTTTAAATAAACTCTCTGAAAAAAAAACTTCTAGCATCTAAAAAAGAACAGAAAGGTGTATCTTGTCTGCCTCAAATCTAGTTAATCTTGTTAATAGACTGTGATGGACTAGACACTGTCATAAGCTGAACATTCAAGGTTTTGTTCCCAATCTCTGGCATGGATGTTGAGATATTTGAAACCACAAAGAATCTGCTTGGATCTGAAAATGTGTTGAAAAGACTTGGGTTATGACCCAAAGGGTCTGATTCTCATCTGCTATGTGGCAGAACTAAATGTGAGTGACTTTGTTCTGTTGGCAGTGAGACAGAAATAAGACCTCTTGAAGTGAAGGACAAGTAGAACTCAACGCAGGTTATGATGGAAAAATATTTATTTTGCTGTCTAAATGAAATGAGAAATTAAACTTAAGTGTACTATTAAAAATAATGAGCTGCACATAAAAATGACAAAGTTTAAAGAATTTTATTAGCCAAATGTTGCTTGATTAGTATTTCATGGCAGGTGAATAAGATTAATTCTGAGTATTTTCTCTAAAGTTGCAGATGATTCCTGTGCAAATTTCTGCTTTCTCCTTTTTTCTTGCTACATCCTACCTGGAAACATTTAATAATGGGCATTTCAAATGTAAATGATTGTCACCATAGTTTTCAAGGAAGTCTCTGCTCTTTAGTCATCATAGGAACATTTAAGAGTGGATCAGTTCCTGTTCCTTGGCTTCATTATTCACTGCCAAGTGAGAGATAGAGGGAGCTGAGGAGAAGGACTTATCTGTGGTTTTTCCTTGCATTAGATGATTTATGCTGTCAGTGACTGAAATCAGTGACTTGGCCATGGACCTCTGCAATTTGCCATTGGGAATTCTACAGTTCCTTAGCAGAAGCTCTTACTAATGGACTTGCATCCATTTTTAAATCTAGTTAATTGCAGTTTGGGCACATTTGTTTTGTTGTGGTTTCTTTTTGTTAAGTCATTGATTCCCTTTGCAAAGCAGATTGAATTGTTAGCACTTGACATCCTTTTTTTCCCACAAGGAGAGAAGGAAGTAGAAATGAAAAACAAGAAGACGAGGTTAGCACCCAGTATTGCAGGGGAAGTGATTGTGTTAGCACTTCACAGACAGTGCTTTTCCCTGTAGAAAATTTCAAAAGTATGAGAGTGATATATGAGGCTGGGTGAGAGATTCTGGTTCTACCCTGAATGACAGGGAAGGTAACCCACACCTTGAGTCTCAGTCCTTAGAAAATGAAGTGATTCATTTACCCCATCACCCTGGAGGAGCTTCGTAAGCTTTCAATGAGTGGAAAAGGAGGCTGTGAATGCCTCCCTCACTTCCCATGGGTCTTGTGTAACTTATCTGTTGTGGCCTTGTGAACCAGGTATTTCAGATGGAGGGCAGCACAGGGCTGACTTGGTGCTGAAAAGTGAACTGGTACAGATTAGATGACAGAGAGCCCTTATCAGTTCTTTTGGTCACTATCATAGGTGCTTTGCATATCATTAGAGAAACTCAATTGCCTTGATATCTAATCTAATCTAATCTTGTAATCTAATTGTGATAGTTGAAGTCTCAGCACCTGAGGCATAATTGGTAGAGTTCAGCAAAATGGTCCTTGGAATTTGACTCCTCTCTACTTAGAGTTCTAGATGTGTGAGACTGTGGGTTGTTAAGTGTGGCAGGGCTTTTGGCCTCACCTATAGCCAGAGGTTAATTTCTATCCTTAGCAGCTTGTCCTGATTTATATGAAACTAGTGCCATGGATGTGTGGGAAAAAACTGCTGGGCAAGTACATCTGCTTTCAGCCTGTGGCTCCTGCCTGCCTACAGCCTTAAAAGTGGTAGTGTGCCTTCTGCTCTACTACTTTAGTCCAGGTTCATTAAGCAGGAGTTTGGCCTTCCATGTGACTGAACCAGGTGCCTAGGCACATCACCATGGCTGCCATTAAGTCTGACTTGTGCTTATTTTGTGTTGTAACTGGCTCTGGTTTTAATAGTGTCTATAGTATTGTTGTTACCATGGCAGGGCAGCTGCTAAGCCAACGTTGTGGCTTTATTTCAGCATTGAAAAGGGATCTTGTGCACTTTGTAACCTCAAACTCCCACCCTAGCTCAGTTTCTTCATCTCTGAAGTTAAGGTGTTCTTTTCTATTTCTAGAGTCCCTGATTTTTCATACTGTGCCAAATGTAAATTACACAGAACATGGGTACATGGGCAGGCTCCCAAGAGATCATCTAGGGAGTGGATTTGTAGTGTATCAGTTCCTTTGTGGTAGCTGACTGTGGATATCCAGCATGAAATCTGAGGTATGAGTGCCTATTTCTGTATGAATAGAAGAGAGTCTGAAAACAAAGTCCAGCTGTATGAACTTGCTAGTTCATCTTTAGTGGAGAGTGTTTAGGAAGACATAACTTGACCCTTGAAGTCTAGTTGCCTCCAAGTAAATCTCTTGACTTCTGTAGGGGAAAGAAGGTTGGTGTGTGCTCCTAAATATAATAACATTCTTATGGAAGAGCTTGTTGTTCCAGGGAATATATTTGCAGTCTAACTCAAAGTGACTTGCAGAGGGTGTGCTTAGCTTACATAGGCAGGGAGATAATGTTAAGCTCCTTGTCATCAGTACAGGCAGTCGCAGAGTGCTCCAGAGAACTTGCCCATTCTGCAGTATCAAAGGGGCATCTTGATTATTTCCTCTGGTTTCTCCAATCTTTACTGAAATGGGCAGTGAGTTTCCCAGTGGCACCAAGAAGCTTCTCCCTGTTGGCCGAGGTTATCCAGTGCCATAAACCTCAGAAAGGCTTGGTTGGCAGCAGGTAGGGGCAGGAGTGCTGTTTCTCATTTATAACCAACCACATTTGTCTTGCTGTTTCCTAAGCCCTGAGGGGCTTCACTTGTTTATTAGACCTCCCTCTTTGTAGACAAACAGTTCACCTAAAAAGCAGGGGGAAATTTATTTGAGGTGGATACTGCAAGTTGAGTATGAGGGAAGCAGGGCTACTTGTGTTGACCTGTTATTTTGGGATTTTAAATTTTTTTTCTGAAATACTTTGGGTTAATGGTCTGGCTGTTACTGGGAAACAACTGCAGTTATCCAGAGCTGGGTGTTCCTGCTGCATATTCATTATGTTCTGAGCCAGACTTTGCTCTCACTTCAGAGGAAAAGCAATAGCAGTCAGTTGCAATAATACCTTATGGCAAGGTAAGGTTAATTTAAGCAAAACAGAAATCTCAAATCAAGCAGATGAAATGTGTGGAATTGATCAGAAATTAAAGCTGAAAAAAGAATTATGGATAAAATACCTGCTCATCTATTGGCTGTATTTGTGCTAAGATAATTTAATCCTTAAAATTTAAAAATGGCTTTGAGTTAAATTTGTGAACAGGGCTGTGAATGTAGCTTCCTTCAAACAACTTGTTTCAAGGTTTTAGTAATATATCTCAAAAAAACCAGATTTATTTCTCCTCTGCTTCATTTTAAAGCCTTGACAATTGTATATCACCCATAAAGCACCTACTGTGCCTGAGGAGCAGCATATTTGTTGCAAGATGGAGCTTTCCTCTGAGGAACAATTGTAGTGTAACTGTGGAGCAGCACGTGGCTTCCTTTAGATGAGGAATCCATTCTCTGGTAGTGCCTGGTGTCAGAGCTGCTCCTTGCTGGCTTCCCTAGTTGGGTGTAGCTTGGGCATACAGAGGTGCCCTTGGCTTTCCACAGCAGCCTGGAGGGCTCCAGTGCCATAGCAGAGGGCAGCTCCAACATCCCTGTGCTGCTGGGACCTGGGACAGCCTCACATGTGCTTTTTGTGGAGCACCTGAGGAATTTGTTACGTGTTGCTGAATACTTTGAATGTTTTTGCCTTATGTGGTTGTAAAAAAGGTGTTTTTGAGCAACAAAATCTATAGATAGGGTTTTGTGTAGGAAACCATAACTTCCAGCCTACTCAATTGCTTCATTTGAGCACTTGTAACTTTCTCAGGCTGTTGAACACAGCTGTCAGCTCTGTATCTTTGCATGTCAGGCAGATTTCTGATTTAGCTGCTTAAGTAATAAAGGTGGCTCTGTGCCCTTGAGAAGTGGCTCCCCACGTGGATGTTAATGTTGTGCCTCTGGGATATTGCTGGAGTTGATGGCTGGTGCCCAGGGGATGTGCCTGAGGGTGTGTGGTGGAGGAGAGGCAGGATGTGCCCTACCCGTGGGGTGGGCAGGCATAAGGGCTTCAGTAACACTGTCCAGCGTGCTCACATAGACTCAGACCACATCCACAGGCACCTTCTGCAGTCAGCAGGTTAAAAGTCTTTGGAAAAAGTCAACCTCTAAATTGAACTATTCATTAGCTGGGTGCCAGTGTATAAAAACTGTTGGAATAAAGGCATCTGGTAGTTAACTCCTCTCAGTGTGGAAAAGGGGGAAAAGTCTTCTTTAAAACTTATAAGACTATATACTCCTGCTTACAAAGATTTCAAGCTGAAGTGATCTGTCATTGAATTGCTGTACATGTTCTTGGTCTGGCTGTGTTTTAGGAGACTGGAGTACAATATGAAAATCGATCCCCTTGTACCTGGAGGTAGCCGAGTGATTTGTTCTTGGCTAGTGAGTACTCAAAATTTTCAGACACCAATGATCCACGTACTTCTGGGGAACTGTTGCAGAAAGCATTTTCCCCATTTGCAAAACAAGTATGCTGCTGTGTCAAAATGGTCAAGAGATGTTTCAGAGCAGTAGTGGTCATATTTAAATCACTGGGGGACAAGTTTTGTCCTGGTTAGCTGAAAAAGAAGTGACTTAATTTAAACCATCAAATACTGAGAGTTGTGCATTTAATTTTATCATTTTTATGTAGACCAAGCACACGTAGGAAATAATTTCAGCATCTTGAAGATGAGATGTTTGCACAGAGAGCTGTCTTCTGAAAAAGCTGAGAGGCTTTGGCTATCCTACTTTGGTAGCTGGCATCCTGAAATGTCAAGGATTATCTCCTAGTTCTTTCCATAAGGAGAAATGGAGATAAAATGCAAGATATGCAGTTATTCTTCTAATTATGTGTGCAAGTATTGCCCTTTCTATTTTTTAATGTACTTAACAATACAATAATTTAGATCCAAAATGCTCAAGTTACTTTAGATCTTTTTTCCTCCATCTTTTAGATTGCGAAGAAGACTCGAACCCCAACTTCTGGCCCGGTGATCACCAAGCTGATATTTGCAAAACCAATCAATAGCAAAGCTGTTACAGGGCAGACCACTCAAGTGTCACCAGTCATTGCAGGTTGTACTACTTTGACTTGTTTTGCTTTACCATTTTTAAAGGCTTTTCAAAGAAATGGTAATTATAGAAATTCTTGTCTCAACAATTTCACAGTAGTTTCTGTCAAAGTACCTCAAGCAGTTGTAAAAAAAATTCAGAAAATTTTTTGCATAGAAGCAGATAAATGCAGTTGTTGGTACTTTTATATTTAGCTCATTTAGAATAATCTTGGTAATTGCAGAGTTGCTTTTACTGCAAGGTACTTTAACTTCATGGATTTTGGGAAGGAGAAAAAAATACCCCTGAGCCACAGAAAAGATTACTTGATAAACAGAAACTGTTTATAGAAACATTATATAAATACACTGGGGGAAAGGGAGACACACGCTTTTGTATTACTTTAATCTGCTTATAGTTGGACTTAAATGCAATACATGCAAGTAACAGAAAAAAAAAAATTTGAATGAAGAAAGCAAATAAAGCTGTGTTGTTTTCGTTAAGTTACTCATCCACTTTAAAAATAACCATTGCAGAAGTGTCTAAGAAAGACCATTTGTTATTTGTCTTTCTCCTTGGAAAACAACTCTGTATATCCTTACTAAAAAAAAAAAAAGCCCAACCGACCACAGAACAACAGCAAAACCACCAACAAAATTACAGAAAAAACCACAGTGTAATATCTTGTTTATAATGGCAGTGTATCTGTTGCTAAACATCTTAGACATCTAATTTTTCTGAAAAAGACAAATGTAGGAAGCTGGAGTTGTCTTTAGAGCTTTGAAGGATGTCTTTAACTGCTTACAGATTGAGCAGCCTATTTAGGCCTAAAAATCTTTTCCTCATATTTAAACAAATTTGTTAAGTATTTACAGCACTGGGACTTGAGCTGGTTTTAAAAAGGATGCAATTGTCTCTCGTATTCAAAACACTGATAGATGCCAGTGAATGACCCATAGCTGGAACATAATCTTTCCTTGAGTTGTCAGGCTGCCTGCAGCCTCACATGTGTTTCAGGTGAAAGAGAAATTCCCCATCCCACTCCCCCATTTGTCCCCTTACCAAATACATAGATCTGTAAGAAGATTGCTATGCTTATAAATACTTAAATTAAGTTGTTTGTGTGTTTAAAAAAACAATCCAAACAAACAAAAAACCCAACCCAAAAATATTAGAAATTACTTGCAGTTTTTAAATCAATATTTTGAAAAATCACCTGTGCCTGAGCCTGTGAGAGAAGCATCACTAGGAGGTAAAGTTGCTTCACTAATTGAGAGGAAAATCTTTAAATATTGTTTTTTCCCCTCACCATTCCAAACAGCGAGCACAGCTTGCCAGCTTTGAGAGGCTGGCATCACTTTAGGGAAGGTGTGACATTTGTGGTTTGTTTTTATTTTGTATGCATGTTTTCATGAATCTGATAAATATTTTTAATTGCCTGGAAATTCCTGCAAGCTGAGGTGGAAGTTGTAAACTTGAAAGACTTGTCAGTATAAGCAGCCAGATTCTGTTTAGGAAGCTGATGCTAAGGGGTACGGAGGAGATGTAGTGAGAAGGGGAAAGCTGTCACCAAGAAAATAACAAAGGATTGAAACCTCTAGATGGTGAAATTCCCCACAGACTGACATTCTTCAGTTGCATGTGGCTTCAGCAGCTGCTGGCAACTATCTGTGCTGTTAGACTGCACAAAAGTGATTGCTTTAGAGCACATAGACTTCAGAGGAGATCAGCTTTCCATGAGGATAATTGCTTGTTCTTGTTACTTTCAGTTGACTTTAATTGTTATGCCACTAGCTGATTTTGGATGGAAAAGTTATTTGTTTGTTTGTTTCTTATTTTTATAAATGTAGTACAAGAGAATGGGTGACAGAAGCTATGACAGAAATGAGTCTGAACCAAAGTGGAGCAGAGGAAAGCTCAGTGGTCAAGCCCTCTTTGGAGAGAAACTTAGAAAGTATGGAAAAAAAAGAAAATCTGTTTTCCATTCTGAGAGTTTGCAATATTCCTGAAACTGATGTCATGATTTGGAGCTGCTGTTTTTGATGTTTAATCTTCTTTGGCATTGTAAAAAGAGAGAGAATGTATGACACGCACATGAAAACATGGGTGGTAGTGTGACTAAAAACTGTTAGGCAGTGAAAGAAGCAACCATCAACAGAGAAAAGAAAAAAACCCAAAACCTCAGAACTGATTGTAGACAGACCAAACACCTTTTCCTTGGTCACTGTAACACAGCTCATTTTTGATGGCTGAGGTTTCAGAGGAAGCAGTCCCCCACAGATGCTCAGTTTCTGTCTGTTGGCAGCAGCCCAGGGCTTTCCAGGAAGCTGCCAGCTGGCTGGGTGTTTGTGTGTGGTGCAGGTGTATTGGAGGGCTCTGCTCCTCAGGATGCTGTGCTAGCTGTCAAGAATTATCAGCTGAATGGCACAGAAAGCTCAGTGTGCATTTTGGCACTTTTTTTTAAGCCTGAGCAAACTGTCTTTTATTTGTAATAATAGCAATTGGTTTTCTCCTTGTTGCTAAATCTACCTTCAAGAATGCCAGTGTCCTTCCTGTCAGGTTGTACAACCTCAGAAGTAGGGATAAATTGCACAAATGACAGGGAAAACTTTGCTTTCAAAGTTACTGTGACCAGGGATAACTGGAGCTGATGGTATCTTCATTGTTTATAGGTAGGGTTTTTTCACAGTCTGCTCCAGGGACACCACCAAAGACAATAACGATCTCTGAGAGCGGAGTCATTGGATCATCTTTGAGTACAACAACACAACAGACACCGAATAAAATAGCTATCTCACCACTCAAATCCCCCAATAAGGTAAGGACCTGTTCTGGCTGCAGAACTTCTATCCCTCCTGCACAGTGGTCTGAATGGAGCTCTCTGTGTCTTTGCTACAAGCTGCTTATTATCTCTCCAGAGATAATAAACATATCTCCAGAGTGCATAAAAATATCTCCAGAGTCTCCATTTTGCATCACAATGCTCTGTGGTAATGCCCTAATTTAGAGTTTTTTTCAACTGGCTCCCTTACTGTGGTTTTAAGTAGATATGCATTATTGCATAGTTTCCCATTCCTGCCATTTCTTGCCGTTCTCTAAGCATCAATTCTGAGAGCAGCTGTTCCCTCTTAGCCAAGCACTCAAACTATTTTTAATGCCTTCATAAAATGTCAACAGGCTGTTTAAGAGGAGACCTCAATAATATTAATAGGTCTGTACTTCTTAACCATTGCTTGCTACTGCACAGGCTAGTCTTCCCTGATCACTTCTGAAGTAACTGAGATTTGCAGTGGTCCTTGACAAACAGAGCTGGAGATTGGCACAGGTCAAGGTGACACTTGTGTTTTAGATTTGATAATTGTCTTGAGAAGAGGAATATTGCTGGAGAAAGGGAGGTAGGGGGACAAGATGTACAGTGCAGGCAAACTAAGTATCATGTATAAAAAGCAAATAAGAATAAAGAATTCTTTCAGTTTGGCTGTGCTTTAGTGATGTAATACAGATGGAGTAAAAGACTTGTGTTTGACAATTATTAGTAAGAGAAGCAACATAAAGAAGAACTTAATTTTTATTCTAAAGTAACTTTTTTTAACTAGGTTTGAGTGTAAAAAGACTGTTTAGGGTTACATCCTGAATTTACTGTAGATAAGTGATTCTAAGTATCTGATTTTTCTTAAAACATAAGGAAGTTTAGAACAAAAAGTAGAATACCAGCCTTGGAAGGGGTGTGGTTATATAGAGTATTCGAACACTGCACTGTGCAGAAATAGGGTCAGAAGACTGGATCTATGTGGGAAACTGCCGTCTAGATTTGAAAGTACTGATGTTCTTATACTTTGACTGAATCAGTAGTGTGAGGTGAGAACTTTCTTTTGAACAGCTTTTCTTTGAAATTCGTATTTATGATGGAATAGTCACTGTACCAATTATAACGCTTTTATTTAGAAGATGCCTCTTGACAATGCTCAGGCTTCAATGGAATAATTTCCTTAAAAAACCCCCGACAAGTGAAAAGACAACCCCTCACTCCCACCCAGATGCTGTGCTAGGTTTCTGCAGGAGCCTTTTGGTGCTGGAAACCAGTGATGCCTTCAAGTTCCTAAGGGTTCTATTTGCTGTTGTTACAGCTGGACTCAAGTGAGTTGCGGTTAAATGCAGCACCTTTGTTGACAGAAAGAGCTCTGTTCTGGTGGAGAGCTGTACTGTCCTGAGGAGGGGAATGTATGTGTACAGGGTCCTGTATCCTGCACAGAGGTTTAAACTGCTTTTTGTTTTGCCAAGCAGCTAACAGTGGTGTCTGTGGCCTCTCAGCCTCCCAGCTCCCCCCAGAAGACGGTGGGCGTCCCACTGAATGTAGCGTTAGGACAGCAGATCCTCACAGTGCAGCAGTCAGCACCCTCCTCCCCTGGGAAGGCTATAGTCAACCACACAACCACCCAGGTACAGACTGACTTTCCTTTGTCTTCTGATGTGTCTGTGTCATTGCTTGCTGGAAACTGGAGTGTTTGACCACGGGTTGGCAGTGGTCCGTCTGATGGTGTTCTTGGAATGGTGTTTGCTTAGGAATTTAGGAATTGGCTAAAGTATTGCCCTGAGGAGCATGTACTTCTTCAGTTGAGGGTGCAAACCATTGCAAGCCCATACAAGGACATGCTGTTAGAAAGCAGCTTTCCAACCTGGAAAGCCCCACTTGGTGCAAATTCTAGTTTCTGTGTACTGAATCTCCCAAGTCACCTGAAGAACTCTGTGACACGAGGAGGAGTACTTTGGGTGGTTCCCTCTCTTCTGCCAGTGTTTCTGTGCCACTGCCTAGGGCTGCTTTCCAGGTATTTCTGAGGTTTGCAGCAGTGGAGTTCATATTCCTGCTGTAGAGGTCTGGGTTGAAACTTACAGAACCAGAAATTAATTATTTCCTTTGTCTCATTTCTAGAAGAATGGGGTTTTCCGTAATAGCTTTTATAGTTTTGCATTGATTAATCACAAGACCTTTCTTACAAATGACAGTTTTTGCCATTTTCCTCTTTTGTGGTCTTAGGTGAATATTTTTCTATCATAGTATCTGTACTGCTTTGTTGTAGTAAACATGTAGGGATATGTATGGGTGTAAATATATCCAGATATGGATATAGCTGGGAGTGGACACGCATGTCCAGCATGAGACCAGAGACTCAGACAGATGTTCCCAGTCTTATCTTACTGATACAGGAGATAATTAATAATTAATTATTGCTGATATGGGACTATGGACATCATAGAGATTGGAACTTGATTTCTCCCCAGGGAAAGCTGTATTTTGAAATAGTTGTTGAAAGGTTAAGTCTCTCTAATGCAAGCACCCTAAGTGAGAAACTGGAGATGTCTGTGGGACTTTTGATGCAGAGCTCTCTTGACACAACACAAGGGCTTCACCTGTCTTCATTGGACTCAAGAACTCACCTTTAGAAGAACTGTCTCTTGAATTTTACGATTTTCCCAGTTGTCCTTGGATAGCAGATGCTCATTTGTGTGTTAAAGAGAACTGATCTCCCTTTGATAATGTCTGCGACTCTGCTTGCACATAGTGCTTATTTTGATGCTCTGGCTTGTTAAGGTTTCAGTGTCTTAAGAAAAATAAAAAATCCCAATAAAACAATTTGCACACATTTTACTAGAAAAACAACCCTGGTCAGACCAGGGTCATTTTTCTAGTAAAACGTGTGCAAATTGAAATTTCATTCGTGTAGTTGCTGAAAGCTGGGCAGCTGGGAAAATCTTCTCATAAGAATTCACATCATGCTGTCAACCAAATATAATACTTAAACTTGGTGTCAAGGACAATGTGCTCAATACCAATTGTAAAAGATACAGGGAATAAAATCTGAGCTCTAAAAAAAGTTAAAAGGAAGGAGAAAAAGGAAGAAATCAAGGTTTGAGGTTGAGCAAGTCTGGGAAAAAGAGGCTGTTATCACACCAGTAGACTTATGTATGTGTATAAATGAAATAAAACTTTATTGTTTGTAGTTTGAGAAAAGTTGGAAAGATGAACTTTTGCAAATTCCAGGTGTACTGATATTCCAGCTGTAGGGTAGCACAGGTCTGCTGAGCTCCCTTTCTTTCAGCATTTTGCCTTTTTTCTTAATGAATTTGTTTTGCTACTCCTCATTGTTCTTGCTTCTTTCATTTCCCAGCTTATACTCTTTCTGATGTCCATCAGTTTATGGATTCTGTTCCCTTTTCCTCTCAAGGGTTGCACAGTGATTTCTGTGGATTAATCACAATTTTAACAGGACGTAACTGTATACACACAGATAAATTATGTTGCAGTCCAGCACAAACTGTTCCACAAGTTCTTACCATGTGCTTTTAATAGTAGAAATAGTTCAGTTTGGTTGTTCGATTGTGGAAAACAAATCAAGCCATGTTCTTTGTACTCACCTGAAATAGTTTTGGGAGATGTTGCATCTTGTGGACTGAGTCACCCTACTCATTTAAATACTAGTTTACTCTGATGTTTGGTGTAGAGCATTAAAAATGAACTGAGCTTACTCTGAGCTGTTGAGAGGCATTTAATCCCTTTGCACCTGTTTTACTTTTGAAAGCAAAAAGGGGTAACTGTCTTCCCTCTCAAGGGTATGAATGTATGCTAGAGTTGTTCACTGACAAATTGAGAAATAAACATGCTGGTGTTCTTTCTGCCTTTGTACAAGTAACTTCATGCTGTCTGTGTTGGCTTAACAGGCTGTGAAATCAGCAGTGCAGACCATTACTGTAGGAGGAGTGGGTACATCTCAATTTAAGACAATTATTCCCTTGGCAACTGCACCCAATGTTCAGCAGATTCAGGTACCTGGAAGCAAGTTCCATTATGTCAGACTCGTTACTGCCACAACAGCCAGTAGTTCAACCCAATCTGCCAGTCAAAATCCCAGTACGAATACTCAGCCTCTGCAACAGGGTAAGTGCTGGTGGTAACATATTGTCTGAAGCCTCTCTTGGGTTTTTTCTTTAATGTTTGTTCTGTAATGATTAAAATTAATACATAAGAGATCTGTGAAGACTGTCAGATGTACTTGGTTTTGTGGTAAGACTTCCATAAATTCCATATTCTGCTGCTACCTCTGGTTTGTATGTGAAAATGCTCCTTTGTGTCAAATTGCTCTGTAGTTGGGCCTGAATCCTGGGAGCATTTTAGGTTGCTTTTCCCTAGTTTACCAGATTTGTGGGTGGTTCATGACCTCTCCCATCTCCTCTATATGAAGAGCGTGAAGGCAGGACAGCCCACAAGCATATTGCCAAGTCTCCTGTAACATGAAGATCCTTCCATGTAAATTGCTTTACAAATGCCAGATGTTTTTGTTGGTTTCTGTCCATGCTTTCCAGAGTGGTAATGGAATAAAAGATTTCAAAGAGAAGAGAGGCATAGGGGAAATCCGGTAGTCCAGAGGAGGTGTGCAACCCTGGCTGATTATTTAAGCCATTACTGTGAAATATGTGCACATGCTCTTGGGTCAAATATCTGTTTACAAAGATGTTCTCTAGATCCAAGGGTTGCATGCCATGAGTTACAGTGTTAAGTACCTCTCCTCTGTGTTATGCACCTGTGGAAGTCTGGAGGGCTGAGCTGTGGACTTGGAGCGACTAACACACACTCATATGATGTTGTTTCTTGACACCAGCCAAGCCTGTGGTGGTGAACGCGACCCCAGTGCGTATGTCAGTTCCCATAGTACCTGCACAGACTGTGAAACAGGTGAGTTAAGTTTAACTCATATAATATTCCTGGCCTGTTTTGGCTGGACAGAAAAAAGTCTGCTTCCAGAACTGTAAAGAAATGTTCTGCTAATAAGTGTGTTCTAAATGACTGAAACACTGATTTCATAAAGAGCTCTTTTCTCTCCAGGTGGTGCCCAAACCAATCAACTCAGCTTCTCAGATAGTCACTACTAGTCAGCCCCAACAAAGACTTATCATGCCAGCCACTCCACTGCCACAGATCCAGCCCAACCTCACCAACCTCCCCCCAGGCACTGTGCTGGCACCAGCCCCTGGCACAGGAAATGTTGGCTATGCAGTCCTTCCAGCTCAGTATGTCACACAGGTATGGCCTTTCCCAGAGATGGTTAAGTAAATGCTGCTCTTGTGCAACATTCTGCCTTTCTCTTAAAGGTTCCTGCTCTGTGACTGTCACCTGACACTGAGGTTTCTTTTAGAGACCCTTGGCAGAATGATGATGGCACTTAATTGCAATCATAGTTGCAATTAAAGTGCTTTTTTCTCAAAAGGAGTTTTTATTAACATAATAGTACAGCATGTATAAGCAGAATCAGTGTAGTACAATTTTGAGTAGTGTAGTGCAGAATTTATAATGCCAGCTTACTTGGATCACCTAGATCTCAGCTTGGAATTTCTAATCACCTAGACCCTCTGCATATTGGGTCAGATCTTGATACCGTTTGCTTCATCCCTCTGACAATCATAACCTAGATTTGAAAATTACATGAAAGAGTACAAGTCACTTGGTCCTTGGAGGAAGCAGGTGTCAGTGGAGGTGACCCTGGCCACTGGCAGTCACAGGGCTTGGCAGTTCCAGTCCAAGTTCATCACTCAGGACTTGGAACAGCTCAATTTTATAACTGCTCTGTGTACTGTTACACTTCCCTGTTCCCTGACAGTCACCACCACTTGGTTGTCTGGGTGCCTGAAACCTCCATGGCCAGTAAGGAACAGAGTAATTGGCATGGTGCCCAGGAATCCTGACACCTGTAGTGAGGGGAAGAAGAAATCCTAAGGTTTGTCTGCTTGGTTCCCAGGACCTTCAGGGCCTGATGATGAGGAGAAAGGGAGCATAGATGTGACCTGCTTGGTCACAGAGTATGGCTGTCTTCATTATAAAATGGTGTTAGTTAATGCTGAGCACATTGCCAGGGGTCAGAAGCAGCTGCTACCAGTCACCCCAGCTGAGGCCTAGGGATTATTATTTTGCTTTTTGCTAAGATCTGACCAACCTTCAGTATGAAAAGGAGAGTAAATGAAATGCTCTGCTGAAGGCTGAAGTTTGTAGAATCAAAGCCTCTGATAGCTCCTGGCATTACTGGTACCAGACTGGTTTCTGGTGGCCTTTTGGTTCTGTCACATTTGCAGTTTGACCCTGAAGATTGTTTCTGTTTCCTTCCAGTCTAGTTCTGCAAATTTTACTTAAAACTAGCATCTATTGGAACTCTCCTGTGAGGTTTGTGTTCCAGTCACAGCCTGTCCCCATTTGCCTGGCCCCAGTAGGTCTATGTCTTGCTATGTACCAATATGTTCCCAGAACCTGTCCCAACAGGAGCAAACAGCTGCTTGTAGGTAATGCTAAAGAAGGTAGCCCAGAGCAGTGTTGTTTGGCAGGTTCTTATGAGATTTTGGTTTTTTTTAATGTGAAAAATAAATGGTGGGTTCAGGTATGCAGAGGAGTTGGAATGCAAATAATTTTGTTTACTTTCATAGTAAGTGGCTTGTACATAAAGGAAACTACTAATTTATGCAGGAAGTGATTCGGCTCTGTCAGGGGAAAATGAAGATGTTTTTAGGAGCAGGAACTGTTTGTGGTCTGAACATTTCTGTGTGTTATCCCTGTCATCTGTATAGATCTAGACACTGTAACAGACAACAAAAAATATAATCTGAAATAGTATTGTTATGCTAAGGATGGAGGCAGGAAGTTGCCACCTGCTCCAAGTTCTATAAGTATCTAAAAGTGTTCTTAGAAGCAAATTATATTTATAGGAATATCTGGAAAGCTAATTTAAAAACTAGCAACATATCCTCTTGTGTATAATTTCTTTCATGCCAGGCATTAACCTTTTTGTTTTGTTAGCTACAACAGTCATCCTATGTATCCATAGCGAGCAACACTGGCTTCACAGGGACATCCAGTGTCCAGTCCCAGGCACGGCTGCCATTTAACGGGTAAGAGTTTTGGAAAAAAATCCCCAAACCTGTAAAACAGGCTGCTTGAATAAGCATGAGGTCTTGGAGTTCGGTTTGGGGAATTCTCCAAGACACCCAAATGTGCTATGGTGTGGTTGCTACCTCTGACTGAAGGGTGTGGATCTCTCTGACATTTGAGCCAGTCTCTTGATCAAAGCTGTGTTTCCCTTTCTGTTTTTTGAAATCATGTAGCAGGAAGTTGATCTGAAAGCTCCCTGTTGTTTGTTTTTTATTTGCAACAGCAGCTATGAGCTACAGGCCTCAACTATTTCTCAACATTGCTGCAAAGAGATTCTGGACAGCATACAAGCTAGATGCTTAACACATGCAGAAATTCAGGCAAACAGCAAAGTGGATCCTTAAAGGAGGCTTTGGGTTTTTACAGTCTTCCATTTTTCCTTTAAGGATGAAAATAACAGCTAACATACATTATTTTCCTTTTGCCAATCCAGCAGGCTTAGCTGTTCTGCACAGTCTTTTTGTGTTACTGTTTGCTGGAAATTGTGAACATGAAGGTGCTTTTTGTTGCTGCAACCTCAGCTGATGCAAACTAATCCCAAATCCAGATGCAGCTATTCAAATGAATGGGTTTGATTTAATCTCCCTGGTATTACGTGCAGAAATTGCTGGATAGGGATGGAGCAAATCTCATCAGAAGCGATTAGAGTCACAAAATCCATGTTTTAGGAGCAGTTAAAGACTGTGTCTACTATAAAATTTATCTGAAAACTGAATACCATGTTTGGCTTGCTTTCCCATTATTCCAGAGGGGCTATTTCTTGTATTCTGGGATTTTTAAAATTCCAAGTAAAACAAAAGAAAAGGCACAATCACGTTGTTTGAATTTTGGTTAGATCTGATCCCACTGTACCGGAAGGGATTCTGGGGAAGGTTTCCCTGACTCCAGTTTTTTTAGTTATGCTTCCTCTAGCTTTGAAGCCTAATTTCTACTTCAGGCGTGCATCCAAATTTGCAGCAAATAATCCATCTCTTTCTGGGTTGGAAAGGCACTGTTTATAATAGTTACTTAAACACAGTTAGCCAAAAACCTAATGCAAGGTTATATAGAATATAAAGAAATATAAAGGAATATAAAAGATTATAAGGAATATAAAGATTTTTTCAAATTTTTATTATAAATAAGAAGTAAACTGCTAAAAACTGTGTGTGTATAAATGCTCTCTTCCCCTCCACAGAATAATTTCTTCTGAGTCTGCAAACCGCCCCAGGAAGCCTTGCAATTGTACTAAGTCTCTGTGTTTGAAATTGTAAGTACAGCTTGGTACTGTTCTTGTCTTTCAAGCCTTATTTTTAACATCACAAATGTGCACCAAGTATCAGAATGTAATGGTTTTAAGTATGTCAGAAATTTTATGTCTAGATGCTGATTTCAGGTGGATATTGGTCGAGATGTTGCAGAGCCTATGTAATTTTGTGACTCCTGTGAGCTATATGGACCATAACACTTAAAAATGTCTAATTTTGCATCATGTACCTTATTGCATGATGGAGCCAATTCCACTCAGCAGCTCTGGTTGCCTTGTTGGTACCATGAGTGAAATGGTATCTCATGTTATCATTTGTGGGCATTTACTATACTTCGGTGAAGTGCATCAGTAATACCATGCTGGATCAAATACTTCAGAAAAATTCGGCTGTGTGCATTTTATTAAAGGATTGAATAGACAATTGATTCTTCACTGATAGGTCTGTCTGCCTCTTGCTTATCCATGAGATATTTTGCTGTTCCATTCCATGTATTTGTAAGAATTTGACACAAAAGCATCTGGAGCCGAGGAGAGTTTCTTCACCTCGAGGCAAAGTCAGTTTACTGACATTTTTGGAACAGGAATGGGAGGAGATACTGAAGTTAATCTGTGGTTCTCTAAATCCTAGACAATGAAGAGGAAATCAGGGATGTGGTACCTGAAAGGGGAAGTGATGCAATGGCATCTGAATCCAAGTGTGTTTAAACTCTTAAGCTGGGGTATCTTTTTGTGTTGTGCACTCCTCTGTATGGAGAGGTGTGCCCTGTGTTTCCCAGTCTCAGACTTGTCTGTTGCATAGCAGGAAGATGTGTATCTGCTTTTCAGATATTTTATATACATGACTGACCTCATAGTGCCCAATGTTAGATGTGTAGTGGTTCAGGTTGTGGTGCCTGAATGTGCCCTAGAAATTCTGGGAGCATAATGGCATCACTGGGAATACTTCACACCTTCAGAATGCTGTTAGAAAACAAATTGATGTTGTAAATCACTGATGTTATGTGTTCTGGGCATTGGTGCAGAGCAAATGGTTAATTTACTCTGGCACAGGTGCTTTCTCACTAGTAAAACTTTTTTTCAGTCTGTAAGGGAACTTATTTTTTCCCAAATGCTCATGTAAGGTAGGCACATAGCTATTCTACTAAGAAGTCAACTCAGTTTTTTGCTCATTTATGTTCTGTATTGATCCTGGTACTGATTTCTTTTTTGGAAACCAGGACTATTCTACCACTGAATTTTTAAAGAGAGGAGAGCTATTACAGCTTGTAAAAGCTTTTGATTTAGTTTGTCCCTGGGACCGTTCAAGATGCTAAAAATCTCCAAAATCCAATTCTACCTGATGAAGGGTTGCAGTGGGCTGCAGGGCAACCCTAATCTAGTTTATGTAGTGCTAGGCTGGGCAAGCCACAAAAAGCCAGTTTAGCAATAGGTTTAGGCTCCAAAAACTGACCATACACCCCCAGCAAGATTTGAAAAACAAGTGAAGAGAATCAGCAGTTTTTAGCTATTAGCTGGAGGTGGTCCTGGAAGCCTTGAAACATGTCAGATTTGTTGTGGCCTAAAGCCCTGTTTGAGCTGGGGATGAATGTGGTATTTCCATATATCAGATCTGTGACTCTGTGTATTGGTGAGATGTTTTTGATGGGAGGCACCAGAGGCACATAAGAGGCATGGCAACATTATTTACTTTCCCTGTCCATGTTTTGCTGCTTTTTGTTCACATATTTGTCCGTTTTTAAAGTCAGCTTTATCCTCATTCAGATCTTTCCCCGGTTACCTGTGCTTCAAAACCTCCAAGATGTACCAATTGTAATTCCTTTTCTATTCTTCCACCCCAGCTTAGGGGCAAAACTAACAAAAAAAAAAAAAAAAAAAAGAGCTCCTTGCTGGGTTAGTTTGCCTGTTAACTGTGACTCCAATTGCTTGCCTTTTGTTTTGGCTGTATGAGGGCTCCTGAGGGCTGACTTGGACTGACTGGGTCAAGAGCTGGCTGTGAAGTGGCTGCAGCAGACTGGCCCTCAATATGTGGATGACCCGAGTCCCTCTTGGAAAAAGTCTCATTAGCATCTCTTGCTGCTTGGGGGACCTGTGCTATGCAATGAGCTTGAGTGGACACCGCTGAGCTCCACCTCTGTCTTTAGACAGCAGCTAGACTTGCACTAGAGGATTTTGGCTCTGCAGTGAGGCTGGTATCACTTCTACATGTGGAGTTGAGTGTAGGGTGACTCCTTACCCATATTGGTGCCAGAGAAGGAACTTCTGCTCCTGCAGTGTGTGAGTCAGTGCTCACACACAATGTAATGGTCAACATTTACAAATGCCTTCTGCATCTTTTGTTTCAGGTATTGTGACTGTTTTGCAAACGGTGAATTCTGCAATAACTGCAACTGTACAAATTGTTATAACAACCTGGACCATGAAAATGATAGACAAAAAGCAATAAAGGTGAGGGGCCTCTTCCCCTGCCCCCTGGGATCAAAGTAATTTAGCTTCTCTTTTCTCAAGCTCCAGAGCGGGGCAGAGTGGGTGTATAATGCCCTGATCTCCTCCCACATGTGCAAGGCTTAAGTTCTTTTATTGCACCTCTAAATTCTGCTCCCTGCATGCAATGACTGACCCTTCAGATCTGCATTGACAGGCCTGCCTCGACAGAAACCCTGAAGCCTTCAAGCCCAAAATAGGGAAAGGAAAGGAAGGAGAATCGGATCGGAGGCACAGCAAAGGGTGTAACTGTAAACGCTCGGGATGTCTCAAAAACTACTGCGAGTGTTACGAGGTACGAAGTGTTATCTCATTTGAAAAATAGTAGCTTTTTGCCTTTAGTGAGTTCTCTCATTTGCTTTGTCTCATCCTTTTATTGCTATAATGTTTTCTCTTCTGTTTGTTTCCATTCCTGTAATGTTACCTCTTCTCTCAGCAGTTCGCACATAGAAAGCCATATACATGGCTATTGTTCTATAATTTTAAACAATTTAGCAACTTTGAACTTTGGCTTGGATTTGTTCTTTACTGAATAGCACCATTTCCTAAAGAAATCTACTGCACCAAGTCCCTAGGAGGAGTTGAAGCAGCATCCCACAGATGCTGTGGGATAGAATGTATCTGTGGAATTCAAAAGCAAAAGTTGTTACTTTATCTGCTAACTGATCAGTCTGTGGATGTAGAGACAGTGTAGACTGACTTTTTTCAAAACTCCGTTGTCTAAATTCCACTGGAAACTGGATGTTGATGAAGAAAGGGATGAGTGGGAAACCACTTATTTACATTCTGTGCTCTATGATTCTATGATTTGATTCAAGTATACATTCTGGGAAGACATCTCAACTTGAGGTAAGAATTTAGAGAGAAGACTACTACTTGGGAGTTTGTTCTAGTGGTTAATCGGTAAGAGATGAAAATAAGATCTCCTTTTTGTTGTGGCTTCTCATAAGGGGAGTCAAACTTGCAACAGGTTTTCTATGTTGTGTTTGTTTCTTTCAGGCAAAAATCATGTGTTCTTCCATATGCAAATGCATTGGCTGTAAAAATTTTGAAGAAAGCCCAGAGCGAAAGACATTGATGCATTTAGCAGATGCTGCAGAGGTCAGGGTCCAGCAGCAGACCGCTGCAAAGACCAAGTTATCTTCCCAGATCTCCGACTTGCTCACAAGGCCAACACCAGCACTCAGTAGTGGTGGTGGAAAGTAAGTTGATGCTGCACCCTCTTTGAGTTGTTTCTAATGTGGGTTTTTGATGTGTGTGACAGGTATGTCCCTGTCATCTCTGAGCCTTGTCTGTGTAAGCTGTAGAGGTGGCAGCAGTCAGGTGAATGGAACATTTTGTTCCTGTAACAGTAGGGATTCTGACCCACCAGTTCATTTGGCTGTTAACTGAGGCTTATTCACTATACAAAGGCTCTTGGAAGCAATGAGACAGATGAAATCTCATCAGTCCTCGGACTAAAAAGTTGCCAGCCCTGGAGTTAGGTGCCTTGTGTGTTTTTGCAGACACTTAAGTGGATGTTTCTTTGTTTCAGGCTGCCCTTTACATTTGTCACCAAGGAGGTGGCCGATGCAACCTGTGAATGCCTCCTGGCACAGGCAGAGCAAGCGGAGAAGACGGGCAAGTCCAAAGCTGCAGCGGAGCGCATGATCCTGGAGGAGTTTGGACGCTGTCTGATGAGGGTTATCAGCTCTGCAGGGAAGTCCAAAGGTGACCCTTGTGCCATGAACTGCTGACTCGTGCACATGAGCCACAATGAAGCGGACTGAACAGAACACTTAAGGCACAGGGACACTTTGGTTTAGCATAAAGGATTTAATAATATTTGTTAATTTGGTGCTTGTTGTAAATTGACCCATGTAAGATTGAAACAAGAAATTCTTTTATAAGATGTAGAGCCTTTTAAATCTTAGCTAAATCCTCTTCTACATAAGACAATGCCTAAAGGTCAGTTCTTCCCAATGTACAGCTTTTACCCTGAGTTTCTTAAAAATTAGATGTGTTCTCCCTTTTCCCCCAGAATAATTGTCTGAAGGGCATATATAAATTATTATAATATATATTATTTACAGTGTATGGATTTGCATCACTGTGCATACAGGAAAACACAGGCGATGTCAACAGCCAGGTCATGCTTTTGCTGACAGGCCTGTAATACGGAGGTACCAGTGTATCCAAGATAATTCTGAAAGGAAATACGTAGAAATAAGCATCTAAATGGAAGGTAGTACTTGTATTTAGGACCTGACACAGCATGTCGCTTTAGTGCACGGAGCACTGTGAGATACATAGGCAATAATACAGAGAGGTTGTTTGCAGATTGAGCACTGAGCAAGTCATGGAGAATGCTTCTGGAGCAGGGCCCAAAGAGTATAGAGGCAAATGGCATTATGGGGAATTTCTGATAGGAATGGGGCAGAGTGCTCAGGTGTTTCTTAAGCTGGAACTTGAAGGCTAAGACAGTGGCCTGTCCTCTGAAGTGAGGAAGAGCAGCCACACCACAATGCCAGACTGTCTGCCCAGTATAGTGTTACCTAAGTGTGTAGCAGATTGATGCTGTTGTCTAGGTGAAGCTTGGTTTTTCAGAGGTCTGCAGCAGCCTAATCCCTCACTGGAAGTAGGGCTGTGCAGTCTGTTGTGTTTTCTAGAATCAAGCTGTAACCCTGGAAAAGTATTTAGGCCTGAGAAGCTGAAGTCATGGGAGATGACAATTTGCATCTGAATCAACTTGCAAATGCAGGTAGGGATCATGTTCAGCCTGGCTGTGGGTGTTCAGGATGTTGCTTCTCTCCATGCTGGCAATTTACTTGGCATAAGGGCTCTTTTAGTGTTGTTTAGAATAATTGTGAGAGCTGTGATGAAAGTAGTAGCACAGAATCAGGATTGCTACAAAAACAGGCACAGATCCTTTTACGCTAAAGGGGGAGCAATCAGCTATTGCTGGGTATAGAATAAGGCAGGGGATTTTTTTCAGTATTTGTTACAGGCAATCTCAGATCACATTTTTGATAGTGGAACACATTTGCAGAATTAACCTGGTGGGTTACTTACCTATCATGAACATCGATTAACCATGTTTAATCACAGGCATTGTTATTACCTGTCTCACTGCAGCCTGAACTAGCGAAGTTTTTTCCAAAAGGGATTTTGTATTCCTTCTATAAAACTGTAAATACAGAGAAACGCAGGGCCAGGCTGGGGAGAGGTAGGGGCTAGGCACACCGGCAGCAGAGAGATGTGCCTGTATGTGTGAAGGTAATGGGGTGGGGAGGATGCTTTACCTCCCAGCCCTGTGGACAGAGCAGAAGGCCCTTGACCCTTCTCTGGTGCCTCCTTGAAGGGCCTGGGAGGCAGCCAGCAGCAGTGGTGGGCTCACAGACCAGGTCTGACCTGCCAGTCACTGTCTGAAAGGCTCTGTCTGCTGAGGACATCTCCCTGAGCATAAATACCAATGTTTGTGCAAATCTCTGAAAAGGGAATCCACCTCTCGTGTAAGTAAATGCCACATTTTTTCATGATTAGGACTTGGATTTACTAAAAAATCAGTGCAGTAACTTTACCTGTAGATAGTGCGGATATTCCGTTCCCTTCTAGTGACCTAATATAGTCTGTCCAGTAAGATTTGTATAAATGTAAATTAGTGTAAGTGAATAAAGTAATACCTACTTACGTTATTTTTCAAACAGATTGCAATATGCCTTTTGTTTAGACTTCAATCTGTGTTAATTTTGTATATATTCAGTGTCTTACTCTAAATTGCACCTTTTGTGATGTGTATTTATATACAGTGTGTAAAAGCACTTGTGAAATTTAGATTACAGTTGTAATTATGTATGATGGCATTGCTGGAGAATATTTTGCTTGTAAAGACTTTGAAGGTGCAATCAAATGCTCTTAGTTCTTCTATTTTGTTTTGAACAAGCTTTCTCAAATATTAAGCTTGGATTCTTCTCTCCCTTCTCCCTGGTGTAGAGTGTATTAATTGGTTTTTGTACTTCCTTAGCCATTTGCATCAAACTGCTGGACAAGATTAACAGTCAAGTTCATCCAGTTACATAAAAAATAATTGGGAACGGGCAAGGGTTCATTTTATAGTTCTGTTTACATCCAAAAGTAGAAAATTAAATTTATATTTACAAGACCTATTCAAAGAATACACTTTTCTATATTGTACAAATAAAACAGTCAGATAAATCACAAAAAATAAACATTTATACTATTCTGTAAATATGATTTTTTTGCACTCCTTTGCTTCCGCACTGACAAATATACACAGAAGGTCTGTCACTGAAATATCAAAATAAATTGTTAACACTAGGTCCACTTCTGATGCAAGTACTGGCTTGGATCTTCAGTGTGAGACCAAATGCTCTCAGAGATAAATAAACATCCCTTGGTTATTGGTGTGCTGTCATGGCACAGTTCATAACTACTCATCTTAGAGCTGGAGGCAATGCAAGTGTTCCAACATTACATGATTGCAACCAATCTGTCACTGGGACTTCAACAGCATTTTGCCAGTTTTCCCAAAAATCACACATAGAGGGGAGGGAATAGTTTCCTGCAGTCTCTTGTAGCTGGAATGGCTCCATGACAGTGATGGCTTCAACATGGTTTTTTGCATAGATATTTGGATTGGGGCGGGGGGGAAGCCCAGAGGTACTGGTTTGTTCCTCCCAGCAAGTGATTTTATGTGGTGCTGCTCTCAAAGCAGAGCTCGAGGGATTGAGTGCAGCACAAGTAAGGTAAGGAGGAGAAACCCAAACCAACCAGGGACAGTTTTGTCAAGTCACTGGTAGGCAGAATGGTACCTTTAATCTTATTACTGCCTTAGGATGTAGCAGATACCATTTTTCATCCCAGCTCCATCATGGATCTTGAAACTGACTGAACAGCAGGTTTTGTGGAAATTAGTTGTCTTCCATCTCTATGGATACAGCTGCTGTTCTGCATGGCAAAGGGAAACCCTTTAGCAGCAGTTCCGCCAAACTTTGCTGTTCCAGGCAAAGCAATGAAGGCAGCTTCCTTGCCATGGAAATGAACTAACTGAAGAAGCCTGTCCTACTTGGTGGCATTGAAGCTATGGCTCAAGTGATCAGTGGTAACATTGAAGGGAGGGTGCCTTGTGCCCTGGGCTGCAGGCCAGCCCTGGGAGGATGGGACCATGAAATGGGAATGGAAATGCTTGCCCTGCTGCAGCACCCCTATGTGTCCCTGTCTCTGGAGGAGGGTATTGGTACTTCTGGATGCCACTGGATCCAACAATCTGGTCACAGGCTCAGCACTGCTCCAGAGGATCCAGACTTGACTAGCATCTTCAGCTGTTTGATGAGACATGTTAGGAGATAAGAGCTTGTATATAGCTTCAGTGCCCCTTTCTTTTCGCATCTTCATTTTCCTATTTAAGTAGAAGCTTTGCAAGCTTTCTTGCCCCTAGCTTTTATAAAGCACTTCTTTTTCGTGAAATCAAAGTGCTAGTGCATGTGATTCCCCTGTAACCCCATCAACTATCAGTTTTTCTTCTCGCAAGAGCACTTGCAGCACTAAAGCCACCCAGAAGTTCCAGGGACACTGCAGTCTCCTACCAGTGCCCCAGGCACCTTGAGCAGCCATTGCTCAGCCTGACCTGCTGTGTGCTTTGTGAAATACGTGGCTGCTTTGCAGGATTGCTAGAAAGAACGGGAGATTGTATAAACTTCCTTGCTTTGCTCAGTTAAAACTCTGGTTAGGGGCTTTGCAGTGGCCCAAACATTATCAGTTTTGCTAGCAGTGTTTCCTCATGTGTGTTGCCTATGTCTGTCCAGCACTGAGCCTCAGCAAGAACAGCCATCCTTGGAACCATAGAGTATTCAGTTAGACCATGTGTAGGTTTAGCTTGACTGACAGCTACTCAGTGGTGATTGAAACAAATACTTTCCCTTCAGCCTCTTCGGTTTGTGCCTTCCGCAGGAGTATTTCACATTCAGGTGTTGGGCAGGGTTTGTTCTTATGTTTAAGTAACACCGTGTTATTTCCTTTACTAAGACTGTGTAGTGGTTGTTGATGCTCAGCTGCTCATCCAATAGATGGTATGTGAGGGTGGGAAAGAGGGGGCTTTCTCCCAGAAGCTCCTGGAAGACTTTCTGTTCTAGAGACAAATACCACAGCTTGCTATTGTTGCTGGCACTTCCTACCTTGCCATATAGGTTTAGGACTTGTTCTGAAATGCTTGTTATGTGATGCACACTGGCGGAGGGCAGACTCATGCCACCTAATTTTTTTATGTAGAGCACTGACCTGCATCTTAGCCTGCTCTCATCTGCCTCAAACAGAGAAGCAAGACAAGCCTCACATTGCAAGTCCAAGGCCAACTGCTCAGCCACCCAGCCAGCAGTGCAGGTGAGGCTCTGTGTGTACAGTGACAGATCTGTCAGCGCATTGCTCAGGGCAGAGCTGGGCAAAAGCAGCCCTGCACTGTAGGGGTACTCCGGGGCCAGAGTCCTCCCAGGAGCTGGGTGATACTGAGCACGAATGCTGCCCAGAGTCAGAGCTCTCCTCTGAGACAGGGAGATGTCCCAGGGGCTGGCATTGCCACTGCTGTGTGGTGAGCTGGGTGCCAGGCTGCAGCTGGCCAGCAGTTTGTGGTAAGCAGCCTGGAACACAGAGCAGGTGGGCCTGTCACTGCTGCCGCAGGCTTGCTGCAGGGCCCTGAGAAAATGCTCCAGAGGGTCCAGGCTGAAGGCATGTATGTGGAGGTGGTGGGAAGGAGTGCCTTCGGGACATGTGTAGTTGGAGGAAAGCCACTTAAGGCTTTCAGCATTGAGCAAGAAGCTCAGAAATCCCAGTTTGCGTCTGCTCTTAATAATGGATCTCCCCACAGAGTCTGTTAAGTTCACAAAGCAGCTCTTGGCCTCATCAAAGAGGTTGCTTATTTTGGTGTCATTTCCAGCTAGCAAAGGCTCCTTTCCATAGGGACCTCTGCCATAAAATACATCGCACAGAGAGCTCATTAGACGCACAAACTTGACAGTCCTGCTGCAGTTCTGAAATGAGGCCAGGCCCAGCTTCTGGAGGTGCTCCAGTGCCTCAGCAACACCCTCGCTGAACAGCAGGGTAGCAAGGTTGACCTTCAGGTGATAACTCCCTTTACTCCCAGCCCTGCCTGACTCAGGACTGCACAGCTCCGACACCCTCTGCTCCCGCAAAGCTGCCAGCTCCACCATGTGCTGCCACCACACGGTGTCACCGAGCCACTCTACCTTCTGGAAGCACTGCAGAGCATTCCTTATCAGCAGGAGGGCATGGCAAACGTCAAAGAAGTATGCGATGCTGTGAGCAGAACCGGGTGGATGCTGGAAAGTGCACTGAATCCTTCTGGGATCTATCTTGATCCCCAGAGCTCTGGCAGTCTCAGCACCATGAGCAGAGGCACTCGATGTCACAGCCAGGACCACAATCCCAATGTTGTTCAGCTTATTGATGGTCTGACGAAGGAGCTGAGCGAGGAAGCAGCCGGAGGTGCTGCTCACCAAGAAATAGCCAAGGGGAGCTGTCCAAGGGCTCCAGATGCCCACTGCCATGAGGATTATCGCTTCCGACGCCAGCGGAGCTTCGTCAGCATCAAGGATGCCTGCTCCCAAGTCAACAAAACCCGACAGCCGCTTGGTCTGTGGGTCCCACTCCTGCTGCTTCTGCAGGGACATGTCCTGTACCAGCACAGCGCAGTGGCGGTAGCCCTGATCCCCTTTCTCCACCTTTTCCTGAAGCTGGAGAAAAATGTCACTGCTGAAGCCTGCAGCAGCCTTGTTATTAGATAGCCAGCTGGGGAAAGAAAAGGAGGATGTGATTAGGAGACATGATTCGGGAAAAGCTGAAGCAACAGGCAGCACTTTTTACCACTTAGTGTCACCCTGCTTTTGCATGTAAAAACTTGCCTTCTGATATTTTAGCTAAAGCATTATGATATTTTTAGAACTCAGAGAGAGTTCTCACACTTTTCATGAAAATAAATAAATGTTCTTTTGCAATGAGAGAAGCATTTGAGTGATGGGGATGTTCTCCAATCCAAATGGTGGGGTGACATGCCTCTGGCCAGTAACTGGCCACTTATGTACAGTGTATATAAGATGGAGTCAGAAATTTGAATAAAGAGAATTCTTGCATGCTGACCCTGGACCTGTCCTGCCTGGTCTTTTCCAAACTTCAGCAACGAATGCTGCACAATAGTGCAACACTTAGGACATGGTCAGCCATGCCCAGAGCTGCAGAGCAGGCTGAGACTTGCAGGGCAAAGAAAGCAGCCCTGCTTTCCTTCATGCATAGTCTGAGTTTCTTTTCTCCCACCCTAGGGATGGGAAGCCAAGGAAAGTACTGACCATGCACCTTAAGGACAGATCTGTTACACCTATTTCTACATGAGTACTTGTGTACATTCTGAATACATTCTGAATGAATGAATAAATAAAAACTTGCTTTGTCAGGCTGTAAGGGTGAGGGAGGGGAAGAATCTTCCGTAGGTGATCATAGGCCTTAATATGGTAGAGATGGAGAAGACAAACAAATTGTCTCATTTCTGGAGAGTAGTCTGCCATCTGTTTCCAGCTGTGCAACTCTCGAGGCAAATCTGCTTAAGAAATCACAGGTCACCTTTAGTGAAACAAATAAATGGCTGGAAACAGAGGGACGCATGACACAAATGCACGGCAGAATACAAGGCAACATCGTGACCACTGGAACCACTCCGTCCTGAAGTCTGGCGGTAAGTGCAGGGCTCAGCAATGATACCACTGTGCCTCGCCTCTTCCTCGGCATGGGTTAAGCAAAGACATGAAACCGGGGCGAGGGAGTGCACTCTGCCTCACCAAGCGTCCCCAGCAGTACCTGAAAACTGCGCCTGCAGCAAACTCACGATTTCCTCAGAAAGTTGCCGCTTCTCCACCAGCTCCCTGAGGATGCTCGGCACGGTCCTGCGCCGAGGCGCGAGGCCGCATCTCCCGGCGGCGGCCGGCGGCTGCTGCTGGTGCTGCGGGGCTTCCGGCGGCGGCTCGGCCGCCCGCTGTCTCTGCAGGCTGTAGTTGTGGTCCCCGGCGGGGGGACTGGGCAGCGGCTGCTTCAGCGCTCGGCCGGGGGTCCTGCTCCTCCTGCGGCCGGCGCCCGGCGGCTCCTGCGGGGGAAGGAA
>VZSR01002420.1:254227-269366 GCA_013398615.1 Brachypodius melanocephalos | reverse complement strand
GACCGCGGCCCCATTGGGTGCGGCGGCGCGGTGGCGGCGGCGGGACCGGGAGCGGACCGAGCCAACCGGGAGCGGTGGCGGTGGCGGGCGCAGCCAGTGGCGAGGGGCGATCCTCAGCGCCAATGGGAGCCGCGCCTCCAGCCCCTATTTATAGCGGGGCCGGCAGCGCCACCCGTCTCTCGCTGTGCGCCCGCTGAGGCGCGCCATGCGGCCCGCGCAGCGCCCGCTTCGCACGCGGCGTCTGCCCGCCGAGTGGCCGCGGAGCCCAGCGGCGGCGGGCGGCGGCAGCGGAGCTGTGCCCCGGCTGCCGTGAGGAGGTGGGTCCGGGGCTGCCGCCCTCGGCTGTAGAAGCCAGCTGAGCTCCCTTGGGCTGTTCCCCCGCTCTGGGGTGGCCCCTGTCCCGTGATGATCCTCACTGCTGTTCACATCATGAGCATGCCATGATTACTGCCCTTGAGCTGAGGACAGGCGGCACCGCGGCCTCCGCGCTGCCGGCGCTGCGCCTCAGCTCCCCTCAGTCTCGGCGCCCCTAACCAGTCTCCCTTTTCCCCAGGGCCGATGGCTGCTCCCGCCCCGAGGGACACGGAGGACACGCACGGAAGGAGGCTGCTGCACATCCCCATATACACCTTCCCACCACCACCAGCACCCCCGCCGCTTCCCGCTGCTCCCCGTGCCGGGAAGGCGCGGCCCCGCTGCCGCCGCCCGGAAGCTGCGGGGCGCGCCCGGAAGGCGGTGGCGGCCGGGAGGCGGTGCCGGGGCTGCCACGTTGGAGCGGTCTGGGGACGGGTGAGCGCCGGGGACGCCGAGGTGAGGGCAGGGACGGCGAAAGCCTCTGGTTTACAACTATTTTCCTCCTGTTCCTGTCGGAAACGGGGCGAGGGTGGCGGTCCCGCTGGCCTGGCGGGGTGCACCCGAGGCGGGGGGAGCCTGAGGGGGCTGAAATAGGACCCAGAATTGAGCGCCGAGGATGTTCGGCGGAAGGGTCTGGGGAAGGTCTTCCTGGGCTGGGTTTGTTTCGTGGGTTAAGGTAGAAAAGCTGCTGTAGGGTGCTCGATGCCTTGGTGCTGTGAGGAGAGGGCTTTTCACAGCTGTTGAAGCTTTGCCCACGTTTTCCTGTGTTATGTTCAGCACCCGTCAGTTTCCTCTACGTGTCAATGTTACTCTGCCAGTGGAGAATTGCTCCTCCCGCCCTCTGGGTGTTCTCTGGAGAGGATGGCTTGGTTGTCTGTCTGTGGGATGTCTTCAGGAAAACAGTCCCTCTGGCTGCTCCTGCCAAGTCCTAATGCCGCTCCTGGATCCGCGGCAATGCAGTCTCCCCATGCACCATTTAAGCATCACCTTTCTTGGTCTTACTTTTCAGCAAAATGAAGCTGAAGGAAATAGACCGTACTGCCATGCAGGCATGGAGCCCTGCCCAGCAGCACCCCATTTACCTAGCCACAGGTGAGTTTTTTGGGAAGCATGTGCTACTAGACCTCGGGCTGTGTGCAGTGGCTGCCATGAAGGGGCCATTATTGAAAGCTGTAGGAATTACTCTGTGTCCTGAGGGCTAGAGTGGGGTGTGTGTTGTGGGGTTTTGAGTGGAGTTCTTGCATTGTGCTGATAAAAACATGCTTTGCATTCTACAAATGACAGCAAGCATTCTCCTCCTTTTGCCAGGGAAAGGTGACACCAATCCTAAGCACTAGTCACTTGTGACTCCTTTGTACCTTTGATTGTGTTCTGTGCATCATCAGGGAGAGGTCCTTGCCCAAAGCTTTTCCTGCTCATACTCATTAAGAAACAACCAAAGGGAGAGCCGTGGGGTGGAAAGTTGTGTGGGACTACAAGTAACAGGAAGAGAAGCCTGACCCCATTCGGGATCATTTTTGAAAGGATGATGTTTTTGTTCCCCTTCTTGTGCTGCATTTGCAGTTACTGCTGTGTGTGTCATGGCTTTCTCACTGCTAGACATGCTTCCTCACAGGTACATCAGCCCAGCAGCTGGATGCAACCTTCAGTACAAGTGCTTCTCTAGAAATATTTGAGTTGGACTTATCAGACCCTTCACTGGATATGAAGAGCTGTGCCACATTCTCCTCCTCACACAGGTAGGCAGTGTTGTGAGAGAAAGGTACAGTGTGTGGAGCTGTTCCCTGTGGTATGTGTGGAAATGTCACTTCATGTGACACTTGTTGAGGAGAGAAGCAAAAGTTGAGCACTGAAAGATGAAGGCATGTATGTGCAATTGATGTTGTGGGGCAGTGAACTTGGACTCCACTCAAGCAGCTCATGTTTTGACATAAACAGAAAATTTTTGAACACGTGTATGGACCCTTTATCTCAGGGACCCTCTGGCATTCACAAGAGAAGAGAAGAAAATGCGAAATTGTGAAAATATGATGGCAGCTTTTCTTATTGCACCATCCATTTTGTATTTAGGCCTTTCAGGGGGCCTCCTGTAACGTAACTGACTTGGGTTATGTTGTGTGTGTTCCTACAGCTGGGAAGTCAAATTCCTGGCTGCACAGCTCCACTTCGCTGTTAGTTCCTTACCATGTGCTTGTCCAGACAAATATTGGTAGCATCAGAGCATTGCAGCAGCACTCGTACTAGCTCTCTGGCAGAGCTGAAACAGCCACAGTCCCTTTTTAAATGCCTGCTCTGTGAGCAGAGCTGATATCAACATGTCCTACTGACCTGCTCAGAGCAGGAGGCAGTGTTGAATTTTGGAGTTTCATTGTTCTATCTTGTTTTACCTGTGACTGAGATTCTTCAAGACTTCAAGCCATTTGCTTACTGAATTTCTAGAAGCACTCCTCATAGCCAGGATGCAGTGCTCCTTGGAAAATACCTCCCTTGATCAGCAAGAGAAGAATTTGACTTTGCCCCAGAAAATGCATTGTAAAAGAGGTTGAGGATTGTTTGTTTGTTTCTAATCCAAGATTAGATAGCAGTGTATACGTCAGGCTCTTTTTTAGTTTGCAGCAAATGAAAATGTGCAGGTGATTAGACCCACAAAAGATAAATCCTTAATTGCCCTCCAAGAAAAGTTTTGCACTGCTTTTATAGATCTGTGCATTATCTTGAAAAGAGTAAAGGGCGGGAGAAAAGTAATTGCACAGGTAATTCTTGGGTTTTGTTCCTCACTGTTTCCTGCCTTCCTTTTGGTTTGTTTTAAGTCCTGTTCAGTCTTGCTTGTGATGCCTGGACAACCCTGTCAGTCACTTCATTTCTTGTAAACCTCCATAGTTAGGTGCAGAAGCATAAAAATCATGCCCAAGAATGGGTCTGTCTGATATCATAGACCAATTTCTATTTGTAGTATCATTCTTTGGTGAACCCCTGCTGGAATCTCAACACTGGGAGCCTGAATACTTGGCTATTATGGTATTCCTCACCCAGCAAAAGCTCTTTGGGTAGCTTTCTACAGTATCTATCTTACCATGCTAAAACTGCTGTGATTTAAAGAAATTACTTGAAGATTGCCCAGACGTAACGAAGAAATGAGCAATATTACAGTGAATGCTAAAGTATCTCTTTGGCACCTTCCAGTCCATGTGGGTTTGCTTTCTGCTTCCATGAGAGCTGATAGGTGCTGTGTCACTTTATGTAGAACATACTAGTTCTTGTATGGCTGGGTGCACAGGAATGCTGTTTTGCTTATGCAGGAAGTTAATTAAGTTGAAGGGAATTTGGGTATTTACAGGTGAACACAATAGTGTTCTTAATTTCTGGAAGTATGCTTGATTCCTCTTTAGTGAGCCTGAAAATAGGCTGTGGTCCAAGAGATGTGTCTGTGATGTTGACTAAACTTACCGAGTCCCTGGTATGGCAGACAAAACACTTGCACATCCAAAAGCACAGATAGGGAATTTTTCTAGTTTCACCTGTTTCTTCTCCTTTGTGAAGCTGCTTGTGGATAGCAGAGGTTTTTCTCCAGGCTGTGGCTGAATGGGCTTACAGCCCTTGCTTTGGTTACTGCTGTTGTGGGTGGGAGCACGTACCTGATTTTGCAGCCAGGAGATTGGAGATACCAGTTTGCAGGTTATTGGTTGTGCATGTGGTGCCTCTTGTTAAGGAGCAGAATTGGGGCATGTCTTCCTGATGGAAGGGGTTGTGCAGAGACTCATCCTCAGGGAGAAATACAGGCAATGTTTTTCTCTAACTTTAGCTGGGGTGAGCAAAGCTGGGACGTATCAACCTACAGGGAGCTGGTGGTGGATGGTTCTAAGACTGTGGGACCCTCTGTGTCTTACAGGTACCACAAGCTGATCTGGGGCCCTCACAGCATGACCTCAGGGGACAGAGTGTCTGGAGTCCTGATTGCTGGGGGTGAAAATGGAAATGTCATTCTGTATGACTCAGCCAAAATCCTAGATGGAGAGGCTGAGGTAATAATAGCCCAGAAAGACAAGCACACGGGACCAGTGAGAGCGCTCGATGTCAACATGTTCCAGGTTGGTTTTTCTCCTGTTCCTCTTGAGATACCATCAATAGAGGAGTGGCCTCTTAACTTGTAACCTCCGATGTTTCTGCTGCTTCCCCTCCCCCGAAAAGCATGAACTATATTTGGTGTTTGAGTGTCTGTTTGTATTTAGTAGGAAAAACCTGTCCCATTACTGGCATTTCAGGATGGGGGATGAAAGTGCCTGAGATGTTTGCTTTGTTCCTTCCCCTCATCAGTTTACCTTTTCAGTTTAGTTGATCTTTTTAGCTCTGCTCATGTGTGAAGCAGAGGTGCTCTTCAGGGTGTTTTTAGTCAGTCTCTTCTCTTAGCTTCTGTGCATTGTGCCAGTCACACAGGAAGGAATTATGTGCTCTCATTCATGTTTCTGGTGAGATCAGTTTTCAGCTATCTCCTTTGAGGATTGGGTAGGATCCACCTTCATGGCCTCTAAGTATTGTTGTTTGGAAAGAGGAGACAGCAAGGAAACACAGCCATGTTACCTCTTTAGCAGAAGGGCTCTCAAACCCTGCAGTCCTTCCCACATCACCAGTGAGCACTTATTTCCTTCTAGATACAGTGTGTTGGTTTTTCCTTGTTGCCACCAGCTGTGTGAGAATTCAGTTGGATTTGTTTCTTAAATAACACTTCTGTCCCTGCACCCTTGCCTCCAGCAAGGCTGCACTGTGTTCACTGTGTCCTCTCTGAATCGCTTCCTGTCCCTTTCTGCCTGTTATGAACTCAGGGCTTGCCTGTCATCACCCACAACATGTGACCAAAGGGCACTTGGTGATCTTGGCTCGTGTTGCCCTGCCTGGACTATTGCATCCCAGGTGCAGGAGTGCTCTGGATGGCTGCACTCACTGTGGGCAGGGCAGGAATGCCACCCTGTCCAGAGCAAAGCTCTGTGGTGGCTGTAACTGCAGCACTGCTTCCTCCTCTGCCCTGTCACTATTTGCCCTCTATATTTTCCTACATCCTGTGCTGACGGAAAATTTGCAGAGTCCTGCAGATCTGATGTGTCCCAGCAGCTAAGACTGGGAAAGCTGATGCTGAAAATACTCTTAATGTCTATTAATATTTCTTACAGACTAATCTGGTGGCCTCTGGTGCTAATGAGTCTGAGATCTATATCTGGGACTTGAACAACTTTGCTACACCAATGACACCTGGAGCAAAGACACAGGTACCAAACATGAAAATTTGTGTTTATTAAATTCTCCAGAGCAGACTCATGAAAAAGATGCGTGGCAGTTAAGTGAGAACTGATTGAAATTTGCAGTTTTACAGCAGTCTGAAGGGCATGAAGGTGGGGGAAGCCTCTTGAAGTCTCACTTGGTTGGTAGCTGCATACAAAGGTGTCTGGATGCTGCTGCTTTTGTAACCCCCGGAGAGCAGTGTCTTGGCTGGGCCTGTAAGGGCAAGTGTGCACAGGTCTATGCAATGAGTGGTGTGCTCTGCTTCTCCTGCAGCAACCCTCCATGTGCTGTCTTTATCCACAACAGACCTGCAGTTTTTGCTTGCTGCACAAGCCAGTCACGTCTTCACGTGCCAATTTTTGGTTAAGAAATTGTATTTGGCCAGCAGAAGCTGTAGTGTCTCCTTAATCTTTGAGAAATGTTGCATTTTATCAAGCAACAAGTAGAGTCTCTCAGGTTAGGCTCCTTTTCAAGTACTATGGCCATTACATGTCTTTTAGTCTTTCTCTGTATGTTTCATTGCATGCATGAATCTGAAGATGATGAAGGTACACAGAGAAAAATAGGGGAAAGATTAAAAAGCAGCCACTGAGAAGTCAGATGATGAGGCAGTAGAGGTTGGTGGGTTTCAGGGAGTGATTTAATAGCTATACTCAAGGTCCAGTGTTTAGCCTGTGTCTCTTAAAGATGATCTGTGGGGAAAAACAATAGTCTTGTGCTTTTTGCCTTGTGAAGGAAGTGGAAGAATGGGAGGAAGTTGTTTCAGTGCAAGTACGCTTCTGTCGCTGTTACAAAATTCCGCAAAAGTTCATGGTTACTGGAAAATGGGTTTATTATTGCATGGTAATTCGGAAACAAAAAAGTTTGCAAGTGGGATGAGAAGTAATCTTCAATTTAAAGATTTTTAGTTTAAACTCTGTGGGGTTTGGTTACTTTGTTTAGTTCAAGTCATTTATAAGAATGTAGGCATTTGAGAGGATGCTCACCTTAGAGATCCTTGTAAAAGACTTATGTCTATTAGTGATTTTTTAGGCTGGGATATTGTTTAGTCCATATGCATAATGACAACTAGAAATAATAGGGCGACAAGAGCTGGGTTAATACCGCTTTTCATTTTTGGTCTAAAATAAGCATTGTGGGGGAATAAAAAAAACCCATGGAGTTTCTCCAAGCAAGTTTTTTTTTCTTTTTTTTTTTCTTTTTCTTTTCTTCGCTAAATAAAAACCTAGTAGTCCAAGACAAAAGAGCAGTTCATATGTCTGGATATACTTTCATGGAGTAATTTTCTGTTCTTGAAGACAGTTTTGCTTAGTCTTGTTTTAATAACTAATGTGTAGTACTGTAAAGCAGAAAATAAATTCACAGAAAAATTCTAGCAGCTTATAAATCAGTATTTTCAGGTGTTGTACACTACAGCACGTGTAGGAAGGAAGCCAGAACACACCCAGTACACGGGGCACTGTCCTTGCAGATTTCTCACTTAGCAAGTCCTGAGAATAGCAGGGTTTGAGTCTCCAGTGTGGTTGTGACAGGCTGTTGTGTGTGTGGCAGCCTCTGGAGGACATCAGCTGCATTGCATGGAACAGGCAGGTCCAGCACATCCTGGCATCCGCCAGCCCCAGTGGCCGAGCCACCGTCTGGGATCTCCGGAAGAACGAGCCCATCATCAAAGTCACTGACCACAACAACAGGGTGAGTGCTCTCCTGCAGCTGCTTGCAGAGAGGTGTAGGGGTGGGTCATGGCACCCCTTCTTGTGTGACAGAGATACTGGTCCCTGGCCCAGATTACTCTCGAGAGTATATTTATGCAAGAGGGATTGTCAGCATTATAAATTAAAGTAGCCAGATGTGACTGAAGCAAGACAAGGCACTCAGCTGTCCTATCAGATCTATGATTTCATTTTGAGAAAGCGCTTACTGCTCTGTTTGGGGCTACCACACAAACATTTTTTTGTTATTATTTTGCCACAGAGAAGTGTGGCATTGAGCAGGTTACAGAGGCACTGCCTCCTATAGTTAAAACCATCATGCCACCCCTTTAGGCAGTGTAAATGTAAAAAAGAGCCTGTTCAACTCATGGAGAGTGGCATACTTGTATAATTTTGTATTATTTTAAATAGAATATTGCTATAACAAACTCCAAAGATACAGCAAGAGTTAAAAATGAAACTTTGAAGTGAATGGTTGTGAAGTAGCTCTTTCCTCACTTATTATTACTTTGATAAACTGTGTAAGTTCCAGTGTTTTCTGTGTTTGTTGCCTGACATAACAGCAGCACAGTGGGCTGTCTTCATGTGATGGTAGTCCTGTGATGCAGTGTTCTCATGACAATAACCTCTGACTAATGTTGGCTTTTATTAAAATAGCAATAAAAATAGTAGAGGAAAAGGTTTATATGGTGAGCTTTAGTGTTTTCTCACATTAAAACATAGGATTGTGAAAAAGTCAGCACAGTGTAATCTCTCTGAGAGGACCTTGGGAAACTTAAGTGCAAGTCTCCTCATTCACAGGAATAAAGAGAATATCCCAGTCAATGCAGTCAGAAATAATGCCTGGAAACACAGCTGCACATTCCCTTGCAGTGGTGTTTTACCATGCACACAGACACATTTGGTCTAGTTTTCTTTTTTCTTCAGTGCTGCTCAGTTATGTGATGCTTTGACCCAATGTCACCCCTCAGATGCACTGCTCAGGCTTGGCCTGGCACCCTGAAGTTGCCACCCAGATGGTTTTGGCCTCAGAGGACGACAGGCTGCCCGTTATTCAGATGTGGGACCTCAGATTTGCCTCCTCACCCCTTCGTGTTCTGGAAAGTCACACAAGGTATGAGCCTTACACAGCGTGGTGTGCTCCATGGTGTTTGCACTGTTGGTGACTGTCCTGGTTTGCACATCTCACTTCCTGCTCTTCCCTGAGAAGGAAGGCTCCTTTGGTTGTGGCAATTTCAGCAGCAGGCAGTGCTATAGGCTGGCTTGCTGACCAGCCAGCCCTGTGCCATGAAAGACTTGCCGTTTTGGAGCTTGGTACTCTGAAGGAAATGAGCCCCAAAATTAAGTAAATAAACAAACCCACCAGGCTGCTGAAACAGTGAAGCTACTAGTTTGTTCCTAAGTTTTTAAAGAAGAGGAAGCTAAGGAAAAAAGAACTACTTTTTGGCTGAATTTGGTTGATTTTGGCTGAATAATGTACTAAAGGTGCACCCAGGCACATCTTCATGTGTGGATTTTGCACAGTTTCTGTGCCCCTCAGTCTCCTAAATGCCTTAATTTTGGGTGTAGTAGATGATTTCGTTAAATTCTTGTCCCTCCTCCATTGCTGGTGAAACTTTCCTTGTTGCTCAAACCCAATGCTTGAGTTAAGAAGGGAGAACAGTGTTGTGGCTTTTACCAAAACTGCTGCCAGTGGGTTCTGCTGACTTGGATGTCTTGCTAATCAGAAGCTGAAACACTTCCTAGTCACTGACCTTACCTATAGGTTTGCACAATGGATATTAGTGACACTGCAGGCAAACAAACCATACTGTTATTAATGCCCAGGTTCTCCCAAATGCCTATTGCATTTAATTCTCAGATACAGTGGCTGCATCTTTGTACCTTTTCATGCAGAAAATAGAAAACATCTATTTCAACAAAACAAGAGCTGGTAATGTTGAAAAATTCCTACTGTAAGAGGAAGGGGTGGAGAGGGCATTTTGATGTGGAATGCTGGACTTCTAAATATGCTTTATCACTATTTTTCATTTACATTAAGCTTTTTTATTGTTGTGGCTTTTCATGCAGGGGTATATTGGCTATTGCTTGGAGTATGGCAGATCCAGAGCTGCTACTTAGCTGTGGGAAGGATGCTAAAATTCTCTGCTCCAACCCTAACACAGGCGAGGTATTGTATGCATACCACTTTAAAAAACCCAAAAATGTCTGTTCAGAGGTGGCACTTGCAAAGCACGTGTTCCTGTGCTTGCATCTAGGAATGATGCTCCTGTGAGATGCTGTTGCCTATTCTATTTGCTATATATCTTCTGAGCTTGTTCTGGTGAAGCAAGATTTTCTGTTTTGATATTGTCAATATTACACATTTGTCCTTGCAGCTTCTCTCTTACTGGGTGCTGGTGTCCCTGTTCATTATAAGAGATGCAAGTGGCTCCACTTAAACTAAGTATATGCTTCCTACTCTTGTTTTTGCTCCAGTGTGGCTGGATCATTGTTGCAATTGCCTTTTTCCTTCTATAAGAACTTTATCCAGACAGGAGGGGTTTTGTACGTTGCCATAGTAGTGGCAGATCAGTGAGAGCTACTCAGATGCATTCCCACCCCACACTTTTGGGCCTGGGGATACCTTTCAAAGAGAATGCAGATCTATTTTTCAGACAATGTTTGTCCCTAGACCAGGAGAAAGGCTTCAGACATACTGGAGAGCTCCTTGCCTCCTGTGGGCAATAATTGTGGGTTGAGAAGTGTTTCTAAAATTCAGACATTGGCCCACAAGTGCAAGTGTTAGATGAGTTATGTGAGCTGGATCCTGAGCTGTTACAAAGTTTTGACATGTTGGTTGAATCATGCTGCATGTTTTTATTAAAAATAAAAACCAGTTCCTTGGGAGACAACATTTTGCTGACAGCTAGCATTTTGTTCTCTGAGTTTCTCCTGGTTTATGGTTAAATGTCTTCTGTAAGGAGGACTTGTCTGTTCCAGGGCACAAGAGGCTGCCTGCCCAGGGTGCAGGTTTTACCCTTTTCAGTTTTCCTGTGAAAACAGATTTCTTCCGTGTAGTGTGTGTGGGGATACCTAAATCAGCTCTGAATAAACTAGCAGGAATGTCAACAGCTGACAGTTCTCAGTGAGACAGCACAGACATATCCCACCTGTATCATCTGTCCTATGTGGATTAAACAGAAGATGTAAAGGGAGGAGAAGGAGATGAAGCAGTGGTGTGTGATGATCTGCTGTTTGGAGATCATCAGGGTTTGCCCACCGTCAGTGTTACGGTGATGTGGAGGCTGCTGGGCAGCAGGAAGAGTGCACCAGTGTCAGGGCACATGGGAAGATTGTTGCTATGGGGCAGGGTGCTCCATGAAAGCTCTGATTTGTTGGGCTTGGTTTTGCTCCCCAGGTGCTGTACGAGCTGCCCACGAACACCCAGTGGTGCTTTGATATCCAGTGGTGCCCAAGGAACCCTGCTGTGCTGTCGGCAGCCTCCTTTGACGGGCGCATCAGTGTCTACTCCATCATGGGCGGCAGCACCGACGGCTTGAGGCAGAAGCAAGTTGACCAGGTGTTGAAAATTGTTCAGCTAAGAGTGGGGACAGAAAGAGGGGGAAGGAACAAAATATGGGACAGAAAGAGTGGGGGGAAACAAAATGGGGGAAGTCTTCAGTGGCTGTCTGCAGCCCTGCTTGCAGGAGTACCGCTTCAGCGGAAATAAATGTTTTATTAGAGAAATGTCACTTCTGTTTTTTCCCCCTTGTGTGTTATCAAAGCTCTCCTCATCTTTTGGGAACCTTGATCCATTTGGCACGGGCCAGCCCCTGCCTCCCCTGCAGCTTCCCCAGCAGACTGCCCCACAGAGTGTGGTGCTGCCTCTGAAGAAACCACCCAAGTGGATCCGGCGACCCATGGGAGCGTCCTTCTCGGTAAGGAGGAGACAAGGGTGGGCAGGGTTGGCCAGGCAAGTAGGGAGATAGTGCTGGTACCTGCTCAGCTCCTTAGGAAGGGGGCAGTTCAGTGTAGTGCTCCACCTTGGGAGATCTTCCCATTTGTCATCACAGTGGGAGATGCTCGGGGCACCTTCCAGGCAGGGCATTGGGAAGAGCAAAATCCTGACCAAAATGCTTGGGAAAAAGAAATGTTGCTGAGAGACATTTGTTTGTGTGTTGGCATTAGGGCTTCACTTTTGTTTCTGTGCAGTGCTTGCTTTAGAGTAAATAAATGTACATTGGGAGGAATGGGAGCGGGGAATGAGACCAAACTGGGCAGGTATCTGGGAGTTCATAGCTTCAAACTGCACTCCTGTGAGTCAGTGTGGTGGAGAATACTCAGGTGAGCTTTGATCAAGGGAGCAGGAGTTGCTGTAGCAGCACAAGGCTGGGTTCCGCCATGGCTGCTTAATTTGCAGAGGAGCCAGCTGAGAGGATGACAAGCTCTGCTTTTTGCAGTCATTGGCTCCTTGGCTCCCCTTTTGCCTTATTTTCTAAACCCACAGGCCATTTATTTGAGAACTTTTGGAGATTTTAGCCTGTCCATTTGAATTTGATTTCTCTACTGCAATATTTCTCAATTTTCATCACTGTATGTCTGCCTATTCATGATCTGATGCACAAATTAAATGCAATTTTCTCCTGTCAAAGAGAAGTGATGTTGCCTAGCCACTGACTGATGTGTCATTTTACGATGTTGTTTATTCCCTTATTTGTCCTGGTTTCCTAGGAACCAGGTGTCAGTCTTTTCCCTGGCTAGACCTTTGTTTTTTTCTAGTGGAGGTTTTACTGGACTGGCCCGTGTAAATTAACTTTGAGCTATAGAATGAAATAATATCATATACCCCTCCTAATTATTTTCTTGTGTTGATTTTACCTCTTCAAATGTTGTCACAACTTACTGCCTATCTGCCTATATCTCTCGGTAGAGTTTCAGCTGCTAAACAGCCTGGCAAGAGCAGGGCAGACATCATGCTTGAACATTCACTTAATGATGCATAGGCCATTGATGCATAGTTTCTTTGCCATTTACATTGCAGTATCATGAGATACTCCACTGATGTTGGGTACTGTATAGACCCACAGCTCCAGCTGTCAGTTTCTAGTCTGTCTTTTGTCTGAGGAAAAAAAACAGGCACAGGAATGGCTGTGCTTATAAGTCCTATTAAATGTGAACCTACTTATCCAGTAAGCTCCTTACATGCATAGAAATATGGGGCAGGGGGAAACGAATGAGCAAATGTCAGGAGTGTTCAGTTATTGGACAATAATCCTATGTATGTTATATAAAATACATTTTCGTACATGCTCCTTGCTGTATACTTGTATTTTCACTAGCTGCTCATGTACTTCAATTGCAGTTTGGAGGCAAGCTGGTGACGTTTGAGAATCCCAAGTCTCCGCAGCAGCCGGGCATGGAGCAGCAGCAGCAGCATCCCCACGTCTACGTGAGCCAGGTTGTCACAGAGAAGGAGTTCCTGGCCCGCTCCAACCAGCTGCAGGAGGCCGTGCAGTCCGAGGGCTTTGTCAGCTACTGCCAGAAAAAAATCGACATGGCCCTGGCTGACTTTGAGAGGAACGTGTGGGCCTTCTTAAAGGTAACAGGGTGACAGCTCTTCAGGAGTTCCCCTTGGACTGGGGAAGCCAGGATGTGGTTCCTTCTGCACATTTAGCTGGAGAGGTGCTGGGAACCAAAAGCTGCAGGCTGTGGGGATAGTGCCCATAAGCCACATCACTGGAGGGGGCCCAGCAGAAGAGGGAGGGTCCTCAGGACCAGGGCTGTTTGTGGGGTTTGTGAGGAGTCAGGCAAAGCAGAGGTGTGGGTCAGGGTGTCCCATGGATTTTGATATTCCCCATCAACACATGTTGTACAGGGAGATGGTGACAAGTATTAAACTTAGGAATAGCTTTAGATGGGCTTTTCACTGCTCACTCTAAGCATTTAGAGGTTTCCATGTGAAGCAGATAAACAGATTGTTCACCTACAATAACCAGATGGAAGCCTTGCCCACCTGCTCAGGTGCCCAAGTCACTAAAGTTCTTTGCATTTCTCTTTATTACATTCAGTCTACTCAGTCACTAAATCATTCAGTCTACTCGGTCACTACTCAGTCACTGGGTCATTTGTGCCAGTGAGGGAGAAAATGAAAAATGGTGAATTGCAATATAGTCTTTAACTTTTTTAAGGTGAACTTCGAAGAAGATTCACGTGTTAAATACCTTGAGCTCTTGGGATACAGGAAGGATGACCTGAGGAAGAAGGTAAATGTGCGATATGTGAGATAAATAACTTTGGAGTAATTTCAGAATTCTTACAGAAAACAGCTTGCTCTGTTGGGTTTTTTCATTAGTTATGTCTTCTTGCAATATGGATGTTCAGTGGAAATGTCAGAGCAGGCTTCGGAGGTGTGGCTGCATCTGACTGTCCATTGTTGATGTGAAATTCTCACTCACCAAGAAGCTTTGATATTTATTGATTCAGGCTATTAATGTATAACTTTGCCATGTGATATCCTTCTACTCGAGCATCATCAAATAGGGTCTGCCTTTATGCTTTCTGGCTGAAGAACATGTAAGCGGTTTTCATTAACTAGGAAGACCTGGGATAGTCTTTTTTGTTGTGGGAGACTTCATTCATTTTTGAAAGAAAAATTAAAAAAACAAGCCCGAAGGTCAAATGTGGTTACATTTGGAAAAGCAAAATTTGGATCACCAGGAAGCAATTTGCACATCATTATAGACCTTTCTTCCCAGCTGGAAGATTTTTACTCAGTGTTACAGGGAGTTACCTGCTGTGCCTTTTGGCTCCGTTGTTTTCAGTTGTCTACCCAGGAACTACCTAGTATTTCTTCAGTTCTGTTTCAGTGGATTTTAACATTTGACTCATTTTCATTATATCAAACTAATGCTTTGTTTTCAAAGACTGGCTCCATTAAAGTGTCATTGTGCTCACAAATTAAATGTCCTTCAGGGCAAAATTAATATGATTATGGAAAAAAAAATCATGGTTTTGATAACAGTTTGTCCTCAGCTTCTAAATATTTGTGCAAAGGCAAGCACAGCAAGGGTAATCCTGTTTTTGAAAAGCAGCTTTCAATTAGAAAATCCAGTTGAAATTTAGTAGTGGTTCTGCAGAGTGGCCTCATGATATTAAAGCCCACTGCTTGCTTTTGCTCTGGGTTTGATATGTCCTGTGCATGGGGAGAAGCTGGGAAAATGGGCACAGCTGAACTGGGTGGCCTGGAATGCTGGACCTATCCTATTATTTCAATATTTAGGAAACAGATGAGGAGCTACAAGGTCCTGTTTTTATGTATCTGTTTTCTTAAAGCATTCCACACAGATGTTAAGTCCATGTTTTTTTCCAGTGTCAAGAAGCAGCACAGTACAGCTCATCTGAAAGTTTGTGACACCAGATGGAAAGCTGACTAAATCACTATTTGGTTTTCCTGTTATTGGTAGCATTAGGAAAGTAAAAACAGGGATCACAGATTTCAGCTTCTTGTACTAAGCTGCTATGAACATAGAAAGGGTGGGTCGTATTCTTAAAACCTGTGATTCTCATGCAAGCCAAGTCCTGGATTTCTCAATTTTATTGTAAACCAGTGATTAAAAAAGAAAGAGAAAACTGTCTCCAGCAATTTGAGCTCAGGTCTCTACACAAACCAGCCCACAAGGGTAAAATAAAGCCTACAATACAAAAAGCAGTAGATAATTTTAGGAGCAATGTGAAACCCAGGCTCCCTGATGCTGAAATAATATAGAAACTGTATTCATAAAATTGCTGGTTTTGAGAGCCTTAATTGAATCTGGAGTCAT